>JAECUM010025556.1:0-14028 GCA_016617855.1 Megalonaias nervosa
GGAGAAAACAAACAAAAACAAAAAACAAAAAACAAACATATTATTAACAACAAGATAGCATATAACAATTATATACAGGGAGGTATGATGGGGTGGTGGTGTGAAAAATTATTACAGAAAAAGAAAACACACCCGCACCCCAGAAGGAAATTTGCTCAGCTCACGCCAAAGTCCTTATCAGAGAGAAACCCTCCGCGCGCAGGCGGTGCGAAAGCATTGCATTTAGCTGGGCAAAAGACGTGATCAAAAACTTTAAATATATTGGCCCTTGACAGCGCTATATATATATAGATATAGATATATATTTGACTGCTCTAGCGTTATGGCCATGATCATTAGAGCATTAGTTCTATTTGGGTGTCTGATTAATATTTTCCATACTTCGCTTGAACATCAGTCGGTCTCTTCGGCAAAAGCGAATCTTAGTGTCATTCGGCTAAGATAGACTGGGCTCAATATGTTTAAGTTGATGTTGTTTGTTATCATTTTTGTTTGGTGTGTGTATGTGTGTGTGTGCGTGCGTGCGTGTGCGTTTGCCACTGAACGTCAGTATATTTCTTCGATAGCGCGAGACTTTGGTGTTGGTTAAGGTGGTTATAATTTGGTGGTGGTTATAATTTTGAAAATAGTATATTTTATTACATGCTTCATAATTCTAGGAATATTATAATTCTACACTAATACATTTTTAAACAATTAACTGTTTACAATTGCAGTTATCAAAGATGAAGAGGGTAATTATCTTCGTTTGATAAAAGGATTTAATGAACCAAAATTGCAAACTCCACTTCAATCAATTCATTGTTCCAATAAATCCTGTCAACTACATGTGTTGAAACCAACCTTTTTTATGTCAAAGAATGCAACATTTAAGTTATTTCCTTATACAATGATGATAATTCTGCTGCCAAAACCATATCTTTGTAATCATGGCCTGCACTTCAAAATATATGTACATATCAAAGAATGCAACAGTCAAAACACTCAACCTTCTTTTCCATTTAAAGTTACAGGGAATCTGTGAAGTACTGATGTGAAGCCTAGTGTGAGATAAGTTGAAGTATTTAAGTTATTTGATATTGTGTTTGATATTTATGAACAATTGTCTTTATTATATGGAAACATTGTATAAAATACACGTTTTAAACTGGTTTTGGTCATTACACAGTAGAACCATTCAATTGCACACCGTAACAACTACTTTAGGATTCAATGGGGACCACTGTTTAACATAGGACATATACCTCCAGTAACTAAATGAATAAAATCAAATACAAAAAGAGTTCCATAAAAATGGAAAAAAAAAAAACTGTAAGTATCAAAGGACTTTTGTCCAACACCAAGGCGGTTTTGCCATGCTGTCATTTTTCCTGCCATTGCCAGGGGGCTTCTTGATTCCGTTTCGAATAAGTTGCCAAACCGCCACAGTGTTACTGTTGAGGTCTAATTTTGAGTAGTAGTCCCTCCAGGAGTTGTGTTTTTCTACTTTAAGTGTAGTGTATGCTGTATTTTCTTTCCTTTGTAATTTGTGAAGTCTGTAGCGTGTTTAATTGTTTGGAATTTGTGTAGCACATTTCGTCTCTAATGGCATTCATTAACTCACCACCACCCTTTGGTTGGGTTCTGCGGTTGTCTTAGTGTATCGTGCGATTGTATTAGGTTTTCATTAAATTTTTAGATGTCCTGGTTGTATAAACATCCCTAGATGTTTGAATTTTTCTAGTTGGACTCTTCCTATGTATACCTTGGTGTTGGTGATGTATAGATTTCGGGGTGTTGGAGTTGTATTTCTGTGTTAATGGGAAAGTGGTCATTCCCTTGCCATTAACCTATTTCTGCCATTTTCGTTTGCATAGTGACAGGTAGAGATCCGTGAGTGGTATAGAGACAGTTCGGCCCAAAGACAATTCCGCCCAAGAAAAGCCGGCCCATCATGAACCGAAAACAAAACCATTCGGCTAAACTTGACGGACAATTCGGCCAAATCGAAAGACATTTCAGGCCCAACTGAACACAACAACTGTGACACTAGTTTTAACAAGTATTTTCCTTCTTCCAAACAATAAGTAAATACTTGGTACACACAAATCTGGGTATCGGAAATGGTGATTATAATAAACACTGCTGTAAGTTACTAGCGTGCGTAATTCTCTGGAATATATTCACTATTTTCTATACTGGGAATTGTCTGGAATGTAACATAACGTTATCGGATTCACCTAAGTGAACACGTGACAAGAGCTAAAGCACGTTGACTATAAATTGATTTTACTTTTGGGCTTTATATATTATTCTGTTTCGATCCTTCTCTCTACTACCATTCTCTCTCTCTCTCTCTCTCTCTTTATATATATATATATTTTACAGCATGGAATCTTTAGACATGGCCATTGCTTTTTTGTAAATACTAATCAATTTAAGCGTTCGATATTGTTTTTGTAAATCAAAGAAAAGCCTGTACCAGTATAACAGTAAAAAACTTCATACAAAGGGGCGATAGGCCTGACAACAGAGAACAGGGCAAGGCTGGTAAGAGTCTGACTGAAGACCAAGAGATCCTTAATAATGTTCAGAGCTTTACAACGAGGAGACTTCTGAAGACCAATTTGTACTACACTTTCCACTGAACATAACCAAGGTTGACCACCCTATTCTCGGAAAGAAGTGAAGTCTGCTGTAACGTCAATAAAGAAAGGAAAGTCCCTTATGGTAGACAATATACCAGCAGAACCTGTAACGCGGGAGTAACCTTTGTGACAGGTGTCTTCACAACATTCTGCAACACAATCTGGCAAACAGGAGAATGGCCCACCCTGGGCCGATTCTGTGATAATCACGCTAAGAAATGGAGTCAGCAGCTTTGCTAGGACTAGAGACTCATCAGACCCTTCAATCACCGAAGTAGATTATATGCTTTAGACCATCTTCAACTGAATGAAACCCCAAGCAGAGCTCATCATTACAGGGCAAGAGGTAGCACTATGGAACGGGTCGTGAATCTTAGAATCCACTTTGAACATTATCTGCAGTATCGACAGTACCTCTATCGTGTCTACACTGGCTTGAAGAAGGTTTCGACAAGGTATGATATGCAGCCTTCTGGTCCTAATCAGCGCAAGGGGACTAGAGCAGTTCTCGCCAATCGCAATATAGGAGATTGGCCCAGAAACAAAGTCTCCTCTCACTCACCCTCTTCAACATCTACCTGGAAGCGATTAATTTTGGATGTCTTGGAAGTCCAAGAGGGCAGTGTCAGTGTTGGAGGCAGCACAAGTTTCAAAATGCGCTTCGGTGATGATGTGTTTTCAGGAGACGAACAAGACCTTGAAATCTTAGTGAACCGTCTCAATCAAGCATCAATAAGCTATGGATGGGGATCAGCACTGAATAGACCAAGCCAATGACAAACAACCCAAGTCGAATACAAAAGAAAATAAGAGTTAATGGACAGCGACTGGTCACACTGGCAAGCTTCATGGACCTAGGTGTTATCACCTCTAATGAAGGTTCAAATCCTAATGTTCTGTCCAGGATTGTGCACACAACAGCTGCTCTGACTAGATGGAGCCCATTAGAAAGAACTGCAATATTACGCTTGGGTCAGAGATCAAGCTTATTTGTTCCCTCGTCATGTCCATATTCCTGCATGAATGTGAGACATAGACCTGACAGCATAAATATAGAGAATCACCCAGGAATTATAGATGAGATATTGTCGCAGGATTATCAACATCTGATATTTAGACCATGCCACTAATGTGGAGGTGCGCATCAGAATCCAGGATGCAATCTGACCATATTAAGATATGCTCATCAATGTCAAGAAAAGCAAACTAAGATGGTATGTTCACGTCTCATGCTCATATGGCCTGCCAAAGAGGATCATGTAGGGCACATCGAGAAGAATATAAAACGAAGCAGACTGAAGAAGAGATGGGAAGATGAAAACGAAGACAGGGCAGATATGGTCTTTGCAACATTACAAAGAGCAGTGGAGAATATTGCAAGATATAGAAAGATTGTCTCGAAGGCATCAGTGGCGCCCTATGACCAGTCAGGTTGTTGGAGAACTAAAAAGATGGAAAAAAAAAAGGAATTGAATGAGTTCAAAACATAAAGTTCTCTCATAGAGATTCATATAAAAACGTACTTGTTTGAAGGTTTTTCTAGACCATTGTGCGTAAATTAAGCAAAACGTACTCCAACATAATGCTATGTTCAAAACTTAAAGACATTAGTATCTAATTATCAAAGATCTCCGTTTACTCTTGTGTGTGACGTCATTAGAGAACATCCGGCCTGTCAGAGATGTACAAGTGTATGGAATTTCCATTAAAAATTATGGAATGTGTTCTGAATAGTTTCAAGTTCTGATTGAAGAAATAGTGAAAGGGCTATATTTAAATTTGTTTAAATTTGTATTAGGACACCATAATGTTCCAAAATTCATTCAATGGACGTTTCCAGACTTACACTGCGCATTGTCTCGCATCGAATCCTGTCGAGTTTAGGTCTCATCATTAATTTTAGCGCTTTCGTCGTCTTCTTCTTCCTCTTATTCTTTATTTTCGTCTTGTTATTGTTATTATTATTATTATTATTATTATTATTATTATTATTATTATTATTATTATTATTATTATTAAGATCTCTCTGTGTCTAGGATTCGGCGAATGTGGATATGTGAGAAAGCTTGCCAGTAGCTTCTCGTGGGTCGGTGGTTCTTTCCGGGGATTTCCCGGTTTCTTCCTCAACCATTAATACTGGCCGCCATGTATAGCCTATCTTGTGCTGAAAAATGGCGTTAAACCCCACAACAACAACAACAACAACAACAACAACAACTCTGTGGAAAATATTATAACGAGGTCTGAAAGTACAGTTACAACAACACCAACAACAACTTCAAAAAGAACGGAAACGGCAACATGTGTTGCTACAGGTAAGTGATTAATTGCCTCAACAGTTTCATCCGCACTCATAGAGCTATTTCACTGTCAAGACACTTGTAAGGCATGTTGGCATTTTATCCGTTTTTATGTTTCATTTCTAATTGTATTAATATTGTTGTTTTAAGGTTAAGTCAAATTCTCAGCGCAAAAGAGACTATACATTTCCATCAATATAACTGTTGGAAGGAGAACGAGGGGAAGACCGGTAAGAATAATAGACCCACGCGAAGCTATTGTTTGCTTTTCATATACCCATATTGGCCGAACCTAATCAACGCGGACATAAGTGCACATAGGTGCGATGACTGTGATAAGCAAATGCCAGCGATTAAGACCTCTCATACACTGTCGGTTTCGGCATGTTTCAAAACGCGTTGTTTCTTGTTTCACGTTTCAGATCTCTCCAATGAAGGTGACAAGCAGATGGATATATCGATAAACTGATTGATGCACTAACAAACTAAACGCACAAACATTCAAATGTACCTGTTGATACAAACATACAATCATCCTGAGATGAAGTCCATTAATTATGAGGCTTGATGCGATTATGTTTCAGACACTGGTCAAATATGTCGGCATGCAACGATAATGCTGCTTCTCAATGTAACGCTAAGTCAATCAAGAATTGTTTCCCATAAGAAGAATCCACAATCATGAAAGTCATGCATTTTGTTTAAAATGTGTCGTTTCATATTTGATTTCTTACTGCATTACCACATATGAAAATTTCCAGCATGATTATGAACTGACACATCTATATTTGTATTAGGGAAAACTACATGATAGTAATTGAAATGCAGGACACTCAGTTTTAATTTGATTACCCTTCAGAACTCTCAGTACAGAATGATACAGCATTGCCAGAATGTACAATACATGAAGCAAGAACATTAACTGTTGCCACTTCTATTATTAATTAGCAATTTGTGTCCAATGCACTCCTGGTACTAATAATCCTATTTCAAAGCCAAAGTGAAAATATTTACGGATGTAAATCCCTGTCATGTGTGTCATTTCTTAGGTAGGTCATCCCACTAAAATGGCCTTAAATGCAAGGAAGGTTACCCACATTCATATTTATGTGTTCATAAACTGACACATGCACAGCAAGACAGATATATAGGTTATGGGGATTGACGAAATTACGTTCATGCGTATACAATCTAATAACAGAATCATAATTGTAATGGAGTTCGCATTATTAATCTGATTCAATGATAATATGTCGATAAAGATGATGTCCATGTTACATTCAAATGTGCTATTTAACCTAGAGAGGTGACATTGGACCTTTAATGATCACATGTCTAAATTAGACTCTTTTTTAATTTCGAAAAGACAGGAAGCACACTACTAAGAAAGTGGATTTCTGGTACGTAAATAGGTAAACGAGATTGTTTGTAACCACTTGCGGTCCTCTGAAGATTCGTATTAGGGTTTTAGAAGAGTCGAGACCCAATTATTGGAGAGACATTCTTTTCATTTTTGTGCTAACCGTCCGACTAAATGCCTGTTTTGAAGCAATGAACAGCAGATATGTGTGTATGCTTGTATGCATGCATGCATGCATGCATGTATATATGTATGTATGTATGTATGTATGTATGTATGTATGTATGTATGTATGTATGTATGTATGTATGTATGTATGCATGTATGTATGTATGTATTTGTGTTGATATGCAATCATATCCATACATTTTATAGTACTAATTATGATCGAAATTCTCTGATTCTCGTAAATTACTGATCAATCTGATATTTTAAATATAGTTACTTACTGGTACTTGCTATTTGTTTCATTGTTTTAATGTATTGTTATTTTGTACTATTTTTCGTCTATGTATGAAATTCTGCGACTACGTCGAATTTAACCTGTAAGAGAAAAAGAAGTTCAAGACAGACTCATGCAGGAACTAGTTAGTGGAACGCGTCAAAGTCTCTAAGTTACCAATGAGTAAACATGTGTTTAAAAATAGCAGGTTGAATTCTTCATAAATTATTTAGGGTAGTTACATTTTTTATTTTTGTTATAATTGTATTTCCTATTGGGAATTATGGGATCAAAACTAGGTGAGTCACAACGAAGGAGAACCACATCAGCATCTTATTGTTATTTAAGGCTTTGATGACTCCTGTGCAGGAAAACCCAATTTGTTACTACCAGTATTGTCCAAATTGTCACCATGATATGACTTGCATCGCTGGATACATGCGCATCATGCCTTGTCCAACTAATCTTGTTTGGGATGACGGGAAGAAAATGTGCTATTGGACTTCATCCACATGTAATACGCCTAAAAATAACATTACAACAGCAACAATTAAACACTGGTAAGAGTAACATATTATGATATGCTTTGTCATCATAAACAATTACTATCCACAAATTAGAAATAACTCAGATATATGTTGCTGGAGGACTCTACATTTTCATATTTGTTATATCTTTTAGAGAAAAAGAGGTTCAAGAAAGATTCAGGCAGCAAATAGTTAGCGGAACGAAACTCATTATTTTCATTTCCAATGAATAAATATTTATCTTTAAAGATTGCAGTTCAACCTCATCACAAAATATATAGGGTTGTCAATTGAATATTTAATATGATTGGTATTTACTAATGGGAACTATGGGACAAAAACTAGGTCATTCACAACTAGTGATAACCACATCAACATTTTATTCCTGTTTAAGGTTGTGATGACTCCTGTGTCGGCAAAACCAGTGGGAACTACCAATATTTTCCAGATTGTCACCATTATATGATTTGAATTGATCGAAACAAGTACATCATGCCTTGTCCCTTCATTCTTCTTTAGGATGATAATAGGAAAATGTGCTTTTGGACGTCATCAACTTGTGCTACGCCTAAAAATGACACTACTACAGTATCATCAAACACTGGTAAGAGCAACGTGTTATGAAATGGTTTGCAATCACAAATAATTCCTTTCAAGAAATTATATATACTTCAGATATAAGCTTATGGGGTGGGCTCTAATTTTTCATACCTTTAAAAACTTTTGAGACAAAAAGAGGTTCAAGACTGACTGGGGCAGAACATTCTGTAAGACTATAGCCTGCAATTGGTCAGCAGGAAGTGGCCGCAGTGAGGTGGTCAATTGCTGAAGATGTCAGATACATACTATTGCTTCGTGCTTCGCTATTCATGAGACTGCACTATGTCCTGTCTGAAGCAATTTGTCTTATCGTTAGGTGATTGATCATGATTAGTCAGATCATACCGAGATATGCACCACTTACTCCAAAACCGCCATCATCATGTCCAAATTATACGACAATTAATAAGATATGGAATTTAGGTGTAATTATTATTGTGATTATTTTTCTTCTTCTACTTCTTTATTATTGTTTTTATTATTATTATTATTATTATTATTATTATTATTATTATTATCATTACTTTTATTATTATTATTATTATTATTATTATTATTATTATTATTATTATTATTATTATTATTTTCTAAGATCTATCTGAGGAACCTGTTTAAACGAGGCCTCAAAGCACAGTCACAACAACAACGAGAACCGCAGCGGGAAAATCTGCTACTACTGGTAAGGATTAATTGATGAACACTGTCATCGGCAATCATAAAGCTATCAAATTGTCAACATACTCGCAAGCTGTGTTGGTTTTAAAACGGTTTTTATATATAATTTAATTTTATTTATTTTAATATTTTTGTTTTGGTGTTAAACGCGATTTCTTAGCGCACCATTGCTAATACATTGATGTCAGAAGAACTGTTGAAGGTTGAAACAGTCACAAACCCTGTAAAAACCACCGACTGAGTGCTTTCTTAAATAACCAGGTAGGCCAAACGGAAGACTCAGTGCTAGATAGGCTATGCACGTCGATTAGTATAACTGGTGTAGCAAGAACGAGGGAAAACCCCGGTAGGAATCACATACCTACTGGAAGCTTTCTTATGTATCCAGACTGGTCGAATCGAAGACTCAGCGTTAGATAGGCTATACATGTCAATTGGTATAACTGGTGTAGGGAGATCGACGAAAAACCCGGTAATAATCACAGACCTTCTATAAGCTAATAAATGCTTTTTTACACACCAATATTGGCCGATCTTTAGACTCTAACTCACGCGGGCATAGGCACGATGACAATGATAGGTAAAGGCGAGCGCTTTAGACCCCTCGGACACTCTCGGTAACGTTATCTTTCAAAAAACATAGTTTCTTTTTTCACCTTTCCGATCTCATCATGAAAATAGGTAGAAAGATGGAAATATTGATATGTAGGTGATGTCCGAATTACATTGCCTGGCTAACAAACACAACACATACATATTCGTATTTCTATGTTTAGACAAACATACGATCGTCTTGAGATGAAGTGCATTGATTATGAAGCTTGATACGATTACTTGTATGACTCAGATACTGCTAAAATGTGTCGGCATTCAATGATAATGCTGCTTCCTACGTACTCTGAAGATAAATAAGTAATACATTATTTCCTATGAAATTTATCCACAATCCTGAAAGTCATAAATTTATCTTTTAAATGTATCGTTTCGTATTTGATTGTATATTGGATTAACATATATACACGATTATGAACTGACATATTTAAATTAGGCAAAACTAAAGCCAATACTACAGGAAATCTACAGGTCATACTGAAAAGAATTACAATTAGTTTTAATGTGATTCACTTTCAGATCTCTCTGTAGAATATGATATAACGATGCCGTAATGTACGACACGTGAAGAAAGAACAACAAAACCTGCTTAACTTCAATTGATAATTACCAATGCGAATTATATAGATTGCTCTTGTAGCTAAATATACTTTATTTAAACAATTTAAGATAAAGTTGTTTTATTTTCTCGTTGTGTTTCGTATTATTGCACATCTGAGTTTATTTGAAGGAAAGGATTATACCATGCAACGAAATGGTGCAGAGTATTCCTTTCACGGGTACAGTAGTCAGCTGTACGGCAGTAACAAATATTTCAGCGTTTATGAGGGCCTCAACGGTCTTTTGAACACGAATGTTTCTACTTCCACCGTGTACGTTGGCAACGGGTTTATCAGGGTTAAGAATAACTTGGGTTATATCTATGACCTCTGTTCATCCTGTTTGTTTGCATTGAATGGACAATCCAATTCAGCGTACCCAGAGAATGAAGAAATATACATAGGTTTGCACAGACCCATTTACAACCCCTATTACCGCGAAGGAAAATGCGTTTGCAGCTCCGATACCAGATGGACCTACCTTTGGACTTAGAGAGTGTAACAATGCTAGTGGTGCAAGCTCAGTACTTTATCTAAATTAATTTAACTAGGAAATAGTTGACATCAATTTGTATTCTCATTTCAGCATTTACTGTTGTGGTGTTAAATGCATACAACTTCAGAATGTACATATTGTTTACACTAGGAGAATACGTTTAGCCATCGTCGTATCGCATGTATTGGTATTGCGCACTAAGCATGTACATCAATGTATAGCGAAACTTTATCCCACATATATCACATTAGGTTAAAAATTCCTAACGAAGCACATATACGTATTTTGTTAAGCTGTAACAGTAAAGCTTATGTCAACCGGCTTTAAGGCCCCAATGTCACCGTTTATCATGCATTTCACAATTCTTTTAATATGGTAACCATTTGAAAGGAAGGAAATGATTTCTTTGAAAAGGCTATTTGACATAAATCGTTCTTTAAATTAAAACACATGTTGGTTTTAAAAACGTTCACATATGCATTCTAGAATAAAAGGATGCCTTCTCTTAATTTAGTCGAGGACTCCGCTTGTGATTCAGTTCCTTTTTTCCAGAGTGAAACAAACGTTTCAATGTGATACCTTCGATAAATTCCGTATGTGACCTATATAATAACAACAACATTCGCACCTGGCGCACAAGTTGATTAGAGAAGAACCAAGAGCGGCAAGGCCTCGTTTTAAGCGGATCTGAGTTGAAATGGCGTCCATTAGATCAAAAGTAATAATCGGGTGAATATTGCTGTGCGCTGGCCTACTAAGAAGCACTAACTGTCTTTGAAGAGAATCTTAAACAGAGTGGTGTTGACTTCTTATGTTTAAAACGGTAACATCATAGCATATTGTGTTCCTGCTTTCGACTGAAATCGGTTGACCAACTGATGTCACCGTTCAGAGTCAGATTAATTCGTACACTTTTGAAAACTGTCATACATTTTCGGTTCAAGCGATAAATTGCATTGCTCATAATATGATGAAATGTCGATACTACCTGGTTTTCAGGGAACCCAAAGATGTTTAGGACCAATACCTTTCACGATTTGGTATTATTCTGATGATTTAGTATATAAACCGTTTTGCATACAAAGGAGACATTGGGGCTTTATTGGACAAATCCATTTAGAGGATGCGTGTTAACAAAACTCTAGACATCAGTACATAAATGATAACTTTACACGATCTGTTTAGTATCCTTTATAGTCTAACTATGTAAGACTTTTTAGGAATGGTTCTTAAAATATAAATATATACACATATATTCTGATTTATATATTTACATTCTTGTAATAAAATAAAATGTTCGATTTAAACGTATTTGTATTTTAAAGGGGTTTGTTTCTTGAGTTCTTGTTAATTTAATGAGATAAGAAGAGTGTCTCTAATGCTTATCTGATTGAATTAGGCAGCATGTCTTTCACGTCAGTATGGATGTTCGTAGGTACTGGTTGCAATAGATCTGTTAATCAAGAGCCATTTTGAAATTAATACAAAGGTGTTGATACCGAATCATCCTGCAAAATATAACAATTACAAAACCTAAACTGCATCTGTGAGGTCGGAAAATTTCTTACTTTTGATAGAAATAATAAATGCTGACAAAAGAATGTTCTTTATTTAATGAAATATGTCTATGGGAACTCATTGCAGAAGAAGTTTATGAACCCCAGCATTAAATTCAAACCTGCTTTGTCAATGTTCGCAGTTCATACTCATATTGCAATTCCAGACCATTTCCCTATGTGGTAATATTGAAACACGTTGTTGTGCTAAGCAGGTTCAAGTAAGTCGAAATAGCTGGCATCTATTACTTTTATGCGATGTTCTACTGCCACAGAACTCAGTAAGTCTACTGATTTGGGAAGCTAGCACTACTTCCGTGCCGACAATTGATACTTTACTGTCTAGAAAACTTATATTAATGGCGGGTGACGTAGAAATTATTCCCTATTATCTAAATGAATGAAATTTCCAACAACATCGTTTAGCTATAGCAGGGGTGAACGATTTATCTACAACCTTGTCGTGTATATGGTTATTGTAACAATGTTATTGTATAGACTATTGGCAACTTACAATCTTTTGTGTCCTCCATGTGTGGATATAGATCTGATATCCAAAGATTACCTCTACTCGAATTAGGAAAACATGAAGTGCCAGCTTTTTTAGCGCTGAAGGTGAACTGGACCAGGAATCGAGGTTTCCTGTTGTATATAATGAAAATCCGGAGTTCCCATCAGTCATTTGCTCCGTTTCTGAGTTTGTCTCTCTCTTTTGTCGCTGATAATAAAGAGATTGTAAAATCAAAATCCTTATCAACGTTTTGAAAAGCAACAGCTTTCACGATGCTAAATCAAAGTTGCTTTCTAAACGAAAATTAGTGAAACGTTTTTATTTGCAAATGTTTGAGCTCCGCTCTTAGTTCATATTTGACATTAGACAAATTATTATTCTGTTTATTAGAATATTGCTTCATTTTCTTTCCAAATAAATAAACTAACAAAATATTTGCTAATGTACGGTATGGATGAATGTATGTATGTATGTATGTATGTATGTATGTATGTATGTATGTATGTGTGTGTGTGTGTGTATGTATGTATGCATGTATGTATGTATATACGTTTACAGGCATACGTATAAATGCATCTCAAGGTATAAATGCATTTCAATGGCAACAAAGTGCTGTCATAGATATGAAGCTTAAAATTATAGCTTTCTGACCTACCGGCGCGAAAGAATGTCTCACACGTTTAACACTAAGTTCGTAAGATCTTGGGTTTTTTTCTATCCAGGATGATTTGCATATACATAAAAAGTGTATGTATGTATGCATGTACGTACTTTCACAGACATGCGTATAAATGCATTTCAACGGCAACAAGATGCTGTCACACGTGTGAAGCTTAAAATTATAGCTTTTTCAAGTACGGGCACGAAATCATGTCTCACAAGTTTTTAAATAAGTTCGTAAGATCTTGTTTTTATTCTATCCAGGATGATTTACAGATACGTAAAAAGTGAGCAAAGAGCAAAATATTGCGCTATTAATGTTAAATTATGGGTCCCTAAATGATAACTATACAAAACCTATTGAATGACTCGAAGTTATTATGGTTTTAATTCAAACAAACGGTTTAATACGAGTAAGTATAAATTAGCACACTCTTCATATTATTGGCCTTCTATCGCAATACATTGAAACGAAGGTGCATCATGATAAGCTCAGAATGCGTTAGAACAGTAATGTCCATATATATATATAATCAGATAAAAGTAGCAATATCGGTATGTATCATAGTTGTGCATTTGTTGACTTGTGGAATCTACCATTACAGATGATGGTAATTGAAGAAATGACATTTAAGAGGATAAAAATAATTGATTACTTGATATTAAACAGGACATTTAACAAGATTGATCTGCAACTATTCTGCAAAGTAATAATTAAATGTATATAAGACAAAATGTGATACAAATTATTGTATGGTGGTTGGATATATAAACAGCTGTTTTAATGCCAAGGACAGGAATGACATGTATTTGCATAAATCTGCTTTCATTTAAACGCTTATAAGTTTGAGAAAACTGCGGAAAGGAGGAGCATATTTTGTGGACGGTCGTCCTGTTTCCGTGCCGATAACAGTTTAGCAGGACTAAAGTGTTATTTACTTGCTATGTTTGAGAGATTGAATAATGTTTAGGTTATCCGCTAGGATACAAACTGCCAGATGTAAAGACATACATACATACATACATACATACATACATACATACATACATACATACATACATA
>JAECUM010025557.1:0-23627 GCA_016617855.1 Megalonaias nervosa
AATGTCCTCTCAGTTTATGTCTTCTAATTTGTATACCGCAGGGACAAATAAAACTTCTTTCTCAGATTATACAAGCCTGTAGTGAAATTAGCAGCATTGCCTCTAGCAAATGTGAGCTTAGAAAATGTAAGCGTACATTTGGAGATCCAAAATTTTTAACCTTTTTTATATTTCATATACATCTGTTGCAAGATCGCCACATACGTTCTTCCATACTTTAGACCTATTTTCTTCAGTGCTTGTTTCAACAGGCTATATATCAATATATCGATGTTATGATTCGTTGTCATGTCAATAGATCAATGCTATGATTTGTTGTCATGTCTGTTGATCGATGTTATGATTCGTTGTCATGTCAGTAGATCGATGCTATGATTCGTTGTCTTCAACAATTAGGTTTCGCAATACATCTACACATTTTCTGGTTTCAAATTCAGTTTAACACTTCCACATTCTATTATTATGAGTCTGGTAATATACGTTTACTAAAAAGCATTTTTGTCAGATTAAGCGGATAATCATTCAGTATTTTCTAATTCCAATACTTTCTTCACTTTTCTTTTTAAATTTATTTTTCTATATCTAACAATATTTTCTATTGATTTTCTATCTTCACATATATATCCTTATTGTT
The DNA here is from genome assembly GCA_016617855.1 of Megalonaias nervosa. Lineage (NCBI taxonomy): Eukaryota > Metazoa > Mollusca > Bivalvia > Unionida > Unionidae > Megalonaias > Megalonaias nervosa. Next base: position 635 of record JAECUM010025557.1, read on the forward strand.
TTTACTTTCTTACACCATGCTTATTTTGTTAAGATATTTATCACTGTTAATATATATATATATATATATATATATATATATATATATATATATATATATATATATATATATATATATATATAGAGAGAGAGAGAGAGAGAGAGAGAGAGAGAGAGAGAGAGAGAGAGAGAGAGAGACTCTCCAATAGTTGGTCAAAGTTTGCGTGTAAGAAAGGACTTTTGGTTCGAATCGTGTACTGGGTCGAACTAATGTTCCTCATCGATTTCTCGTCTTTCAACTTTTCTAGTATAAAATACTTTGATTACAAACAATCACACTGGTCTGAAAATCCATAATAAACCCCCTTTACAATAGGTAGCCCCAAATGAAATGATGCTTTAAAGTTGAGGGGCTATATCTGGCAATGGCGAAAAGGTACATTATGTTGAAGGCCCAATTTTTATCTCAGTTTTGGTGAAAATAGGATTATATCTTTGTCCAGTCTTGCTAGTACAGAAATAAATTTGTATTTGTGCTTAAATTAGCGTGTCTCAGCATATATATGCGGAGATATAAACTACTGTGAAGACATACACCTCTCAAAGAGTCCAGAGATTACACATATCTTTTTAGCTCCCTCTAGCGGGTAACGTACAGAGAAGGTAGAGCGATTCCGATTCACAACGTGTATTTCATTTCTTGTGAATTATGTCAGGTTATTATATCTGCTAATTCTCTTTTATTGAAGAAGTGTGACATCTTAATTTACAGAGTGGTGCAATAATGAATCCTTTATTGTGTCTAGCGACCATTTTGAATCTAAAATGTTTGTAAAAATGTGGGTCATCGAACCAAGATAAAATCTACTTCAGTCTGCTGCCCGGACCGGCCGGGGGATGGAGGTGGGAAGAGAGGCAAAGGATTTGTGCTCATATGAATGTAATTTTCATCTTCATAAATGATATTACAATTATAAAAGTGCCAGATACATACACATATTGCTCTTTACACCCGAATTGCCCAGTTATAATTTACATTTATGATTTGGGCCGTGACTACAAATCCGGTACATGTATTAGTCATACGATGTAAGAGGTGGACTCGGATATTTATAATTGGTTAAACATTCAATATGCACACCGTTTGCTTCCATCCTAAATATATAATGTCGGTAAAAAGCAGGTATCACACAATTTTGTATACATCTTAAGTTGCAAACAGGATTTGAGACTTTACGGAATACAAATAAAGATTACCTTTAAAATAAAGAGTATTTGAAATCCATTTAGATACTACATGCAACAGTTTTGACAAGAAAAATGAACTAGCTGCAACCCATCTATTATATAATTATCCTGTTTTATCCACTCTTTTCCGCGTTTTAGTTAACAAAGTAGTCGTATGCATGGTATAAAACCCAAAAGGAAGTTATAACAACTTAATTACTCTTCAAAATAGCATTTCACAAAGCTACGTGACATGCGCGAACCTCAAACGTGCAGACAATACGTTAAATGGTCGGCAAGATGGAGTCAAGTGATGCAGCTAAGAAATAAAGTGTACACAGCTTCAAACATTGCAAACAAACTTGACACTTTTGACTATATCACAACTGATACATCAATATTAATTCTTCATTATCCACGCATTTAAATTAAAAAAGTGTTCGTCCTAAAAATGAGGCTTGGTATGTTTTAAATATTTGTAGTTAAATCTTGTTATATTTTTATTGATCATTTAAGTATGCATGAAATGTAGACTAAGAGAATAAAGTTCAATAATGACATACAAACAGACACATGCAGACAAGCAGGCAGATATGCACAAAGTGTCCATGAGATAATAGTTTTGCCAAACGATATTTTTCTCTAGAACTGAATTTTTTGACAGCTTTTGTCAAGTGAACTAAATATGCTTCAAGTTTGAATAAGCCAAGTTCGTCTTCGTTTCTAATGTAATGTCGTCTGTACATTACGTGTACCTGGCTTTCGTTTTCATTTCGTCGTCCACAGGAGCCAGCACGAGCATTGTGTGGGGTTTCTTTCTTTGGTTTATTTCCCATTTTTCCACCGTTCGTCTTTAAGCAAATTGCAAACCTGAATCCCATAAAGTGTCAGAATATTTTTTATTTATTCAAAACCCTATGTTACTATGAAAGAAATTGAGAGCACAATGACACACCATTTCGTACAGTTATGGAACGTCATCAGCATCAGATCGACAAGCGAATGACTTGTCAATACATGAACATTGGTCGCACTTTTTGTTATTTGATTTCACCCAGATCGATGTAAAGCTTTAGTGAATCACATGTTTGAATAAATTAGATAATCAATAAATTGTGACCACGTTTTGCGAGTTATGGCCTATATTTTTCTAAAAATAGACATTCAAACGGCATGTTAGCAATCGAGCATGCTGATATTACTTCTTCCGAACATACGTTCAAGTTTCATCGTTACAAGATCGTTTATTTAGTCATTGTCAATCTTTGTCGAAATATTGATCGTCAAATTTCATACAACGTCACAACTTTCAAACACTGTAGGCTTTGAACATTTTTGTTTTAACTTTAACCAAATTATTTGCCAAGCTCTTTCTTAAAATGGTTGAAAACAACATCGAGATTAGTGTGCTGTTTTAAGTAATGGGTCATGATCGACATATAACGGACTTACACATAAAATACTCCTGCAGCACTGTTTTTGATTGTAATAATTTATTAAGATTCATTATAGAATGTCCCGTCAGTGCGTTTTTTTTTTACCAGCATGTTATGCAAATATACTGCCCTTCATCGATCAAAAATACATCAACGAATTGTGACTATTGACACAAATACATCAATGAATTGTGACTATGTACACAAATACATCAATGAATTGTGACTGTACACAAATACATCAATAAATTGTGGCTATTTACACAAACACATCAAATAATTCTGACTATTTACACAAATCCATCAATGAATTGTGACTATTTACAAAAAAAAAAAAAAAAAAAAAAAAAAAATTAGTTGTGGCTATTTACACAAATCCATCAGTGGATTGTGGCTATTTACATAATCCTTCACAAATCCATCAATGAATTGTGACTATTTACACAAATACATCAACGAGTTGTGACTATTTACACAAATACAGTTTGATAATTCCAACCAAATTTACAGTGATTTGGCAGTTTAATAAGATCTTGGAGAAATTGCTAGATTTAGCACGGGTTTGACATATTTTGCCGAGTTTCTTCCAGGAAATGACTTAGCACACTCAGATGATGCAAGCAGTTTACATAGTAACCTAGGTAGCACCATCTAAATACACGGATGAAATAAACATTGATTTCTACGCTGACTTATTGATGGAGATACAAATAAAGTTGTGCTGCTAGCAATTTCATATCAACGATAGTAAAAATGCAAGCAATCTCGCAAATACTGAGTGAAATGTAAAATCGCCATGCATCCTGGTTGTTTGTAGTCGAATGTAATATTTATTTATTTATTTATTTAATTATTTTGTCTGACTGTGCCATTGTATCCTAGTGCAATCTAATTGTATTGTACTATATTATCTTTTAATCTTAACCATAATTTAAATAAGCCAACTTGAATCAAACCGATTTACCTTTTTTTTTTTTTTTAGTTTTTTCTTAAGTTATAAGAATTCGTTTCGTCCTTGCCTTGTGTTTTCAAAAATATAAATTTTGTGGAGAAACATGTTAGCGAGGAACACATGCTAGTATGGATCAAGAGCTTATCACATCGAACCATATACTAAGAGTTACAGTTTCGTTTCCTGTTTGAGTCGTTATCGTGAATCAAAGAAGGAAAACGGAGTTTACGGCGATATGTAAAACGAATGCTGGCTATTGACATAGCAACACAGAATAGCTCTTCGTGGAGCATGAATCTTGTAAGCACATTCCTGTTCTAAATTTCTGTTCATGTCAAGATGCGTATAAAATAACGAACGTCATCCTAATTCTTCGTGTATAAACAATTATTGCAAGAAATGACAAACACACAAAAAGAATTCTTAAAATTGAACCATTTAAACGTCTTTATGAGCCAAACAGAAAACCCATAATAACTATGAGTCAGTAGCTTTCGGTCAACCGAGAGTCCAAATCAGAACGAAAATCTGATTTATCTACGTTGCACTCATAAAAAACTATTATATCCATTATATTAATTGAACAAACCAAAGGTAAAGGAAAAAATAAATAGCTCGGCTCGAAAGAGAAATTCACCCCTGAGCGTAAGGTAATTGGTCCATCCTATATACTCATTAGAGTGCAATGTCGCAAGAATGGTTGTTGTTATTGTTGTTGTTGTTGTTGTAATGCTTAACGCCATTTTTCAGCACACGATAGCCTATACATGGCGGCCAGTATTAATGGTGGAGGAAGAACCCGGCAAAACCCCGGAAAGAACCACCGACCCACGAGAAGCTACTGGCAAGCTTTCTCACATATCCACATTGGCCGAATCCGAGACTCGAACCCACACAGACAGAGGTGAGATGGCAGTGATCCGTAACGGAGAGCGCTTTAGACCACTTGGCCACTCGGGGCCCCCGCAAGAATGGTCTCCTCCACCTTCCTGAATCAGTGTTGTCGTCGGTAAGTCGGACATTATTATGTCAAAACGCAGTATTCCGGAAATGTAAATTGTGAACAATAGTATACATACAAGAGTTATGTAACAAATGTGCGAAATAATACATGCATGTGGCCGTGTGTGTGTGTGTGTGTGTGTGTGTGTGTGTGTGTGTGTGTCGGCGTATGACTACACTGTTGTAGACACTGGAAAGATGTGGCGATAGGTTATATTTGCAGCTGATTTCATAATTACATGTCTGATTTACTATAAGTCGGATTTGTTCATTTTTAAACGTTCATAAGATTTTCTTTTTTTTTTTGGTTTGTTATCACTCTCATTGATTTCCTTTTATCGCTATTTTTTTTTAAAACAATGCATACGTGCTCGATTCATTTTCTTTCATTTTGCAATAAGACTAGTTTTTGAATGCTTGATTTTTTGGTACTTGAGTTTGATTTATTTATCATTTTATTTAATTCCACATCTCCTCCAATATCATCTCTTTTGTTTCTCTCTGTCAAGTAAAGCACAACAATTTATTAGTTTCTTCATTATAACCAACGAAAATTAAATGTGCAAGGTGACGTATCTGCAAGTGATGCGAACTAATGTTGACAAAGGCCATTAGATGGATCAGTTTCTTTAAAGAAATTTATTCCATTTTAACCGACATAAGCTTTCATTGGCTACTAGTCCGATGAAACAAGCTACACCCTCCCCCCCCCCCAAAAAAAAATGTGTTGATACTGATGGACGATTTGTGGGTCTGATATCACATATTTATTAAAATGTGCAATTTTACTGCATGCCAATCTTTTTTTTTTTTTTTTCGTACAGTTTAGACACTTACCAGTCTTTGGTAATAGCCATATCTAGTCTGAAATTCAATATGGCCACCGGACAGATGTTTGTACTTTCTTCGTGGATCTACAAGTTGTCAAACATAAGATATGGTTCAGTAATATTATGTACATATCGCCAAAGAACCCTTCAGCCGACGATAGCTCAATAGCCGCGAGAAATACCAGTAAGTGTGTAAAATGTACACCGATATCTGTAGACGAAACTGTCTGCAAATATTTGCAACCTTTACTTAATAGGCGATATCATACACTAAACCTTCAGTCAATATCATTACAGGCGTAGGGATGATGTATTGTCTTAATCGGCTATCATCGCATTTCAATCAACCAAAATGTATGTCAACGGTTCATGAAAACGCTTCCACTTGATTGTGCCAGGATTTCATTCTGTCTGGAAAAAGCCATGTGTAAATATAGGCTAACTTATGCAGTTAAACTTCAAGATATGCAGCAATGTCAGTGGGCTGCCAAGTATATGACAACAAATTTGACTATTAGTTCTTCTTTCAGTCGAACGGGGAACACGCTATATGATTAGTACCTCTAAAATGAGTGAAAGTAAATGTATATACCAACTAAATGACGCCGCGATCAACTACCAATCCTGTGCGGGTACCGCACAGGATTGATAGGTGATCATAGGGTAGGGTAGGTTCATAGGGTACAGTGTAATCCTGTCTGTGTGTGAGCTGGTGAGATGATATGGAAGTTAAACTTGCCGTTGTTTATTACAGTCCACGTGGTTATCAACAATGTATAGCCGCTGTTGATATCTTAGAACGTGATGCATATGCAGGTATCTATGACGCATTCGCGTGGTTGTTTGGACAAGCGTTGGCACATTTTTTTTTTTTTTTCCGGTACCGAAAAAAATTACTAGGACGATTTAACATTAAAAGGCCAAATGAACTCCATGAAGCTGATATTTTTTTTCCTACAAAATGAAGTAGCGGATGAAAACACAAATACGCGTTGAATGTCAATGACATTGTCAGTCGGTATAAAGAAGCTGAACTATGAACGTTAACGAAGTCACTTTTGTAATAAGCCAACACATTTACAAGTAGATCCGGGCATCGATGTTGATGAAACATTACTTGGTACAAATTTGTCTTGGACATATTTGAGTTCATCAAGATTACCGCTCCGGTGGCCTAGTGGTTAGAGCGTCCGCCTTGTATGCGGGAGGTCGCGGGTTCAAACCCCGGCCGAGTCATACCAAAGACTTTAAAAAAGGTACTAACAGCTGCCTCACTAGGCGCTCAGCATTAAGAGGTTAGTGTTAGGACTGGTCGGCCTGGTGTCAGGATAATGTGACTGATTGGGACATCATGCCACATGTCTGCGGCATGATGCCCCAGTGCTAGACATCACTATAAACTGTCACACTGCAGACATCGTAGGGGTATGACTGAAATATTGCTAAAGCTACGTTAAAAATCTAAATCACACATACACAAAGTTCATCGAAATTAAACTATTTATGGAATGATTGAATCGTACGCTCCATGAGAGATTATTCGGACATCAATATGAACAAGAAATGTTGACAGGGAGTTGTAGTTCTTGTGAATGGATAACGTGACTTCAAGCAGTCACAACTACATCATATAATGAAATTATGCGCACAATTAATTATAATCCGTTGATGCAATAACAAACAGTAATTGGCTAATTATTTTGTTTGATTTTTGGAATTTGGTGCAATGGAAATATTCCTTAGCCCGAAATAATTAGCCAATTACTAGGAGCAAACGTCATTGAGTGAAGTGTTAGTGAGTTTCCATGATGCCATGGTTCACTTGTAGTGAATTCAGGTATAAACCGCATGAAGTGACCTTGAGTACCACAGTCCCTATTAAAGTCTAGTGGCGTACATTGGTGGTGTGACTGCAGTGGCAGTATTTACGGTGGGAAACCGGTAAATTATACAATGGAATAAACAAGAAGGGACTCGGCAGATACCGTTTATGTCGCCATGGTGGCAAATGTCATGCAGTTGTGCTGGCGTCATGTGCGTTGAAACCAGGAACTGACTGGTCTAAGATTTCGTAATTAAAGTAGTTCCTGTGTTATGGGGACAGTTGTAGAGTTTCTACGGCGTGAACTGCTGACGGTACGGAAAGTTGATGAAGAGAAACTATGCAGATGTGCGGCTGATATATATTTGGCAAGTTGGGAGATCTGTGGTCTTGCATTGATTAGAGTAAAATTTATCTATAGAATGGACACAGCAGGCTTTCTAATTTACAACTGAAGTTGTATAGAAGTCTTTGGAAATTTGGGGTAAACTTATGACTTCTAGCGGGAATCGCTCCAGGGTTTGACACCGGTCGGTCAAGCAAAGACCCCTGGCTTGTAACAATACAAATAGAGATGATCAGAGGGGCATGTTCTCACTCACCGATGAAACGAATCTGATATTAAAAATAGCTAGATTTTTGTATCTTTATGTAGTTTTCAGCTAGTTTGATTGTTTGATGTACTTTTTGTGTCCATATTCAGTTCATACATAAGTTGTTTTCAAGTTTAGTACACTATGCATATCGATATTTAGTACGCTATGCATAACGATATTTAGTACACTATGCATAACGATATTTAGTACACTATGCATTGCGATATTTAGTACACTATGCATAACGATATTTAGTACAAATCTTATTACAAATCCTCTTTTCTCTAGAGCAGAATGCACATCAAATGTCCATGTATCATGTTAAAACATATGAGGGTCTGGTAGATATTATGATTTTTTAAATGTAATTTTGGTAATTTTGGACTGTAATTAAAATTGTTCAAGTCAGATGCAGCTATTTAGAGCTAGTTATGACTAAATATGACGTGTTATCGAGTCCACATGCAAGCTGATAGCGGTTTCTAAATTGAAAGGAGACGATACAAAACGGTCATTTTGCTTTATGTTTCTCATTGAATGTGTGATATAGACTATCTATAGATTCTTTGCTAATTACTGAATTAATATGAACCCACCCTTAATCAAACGTAATTGCTGCGTGTAACCAGTATACTGCATCCTAAGCCACAATACAAATTTAGCTCAAGCATGGCATATAAGACTAACATCACTGAGGAACGTTTTAATAAGATTTTAATATATTTTTGTTCATATTCACCATATTTGCCATAGTCTGTGACCGATCCGGTGCCCTAAGTGGCTTGAGCGTCCGCCTTGGATGCGGGAGATCGCGAATTCGATCCCCTTCCAAGTCATACCAAAGACTTATAAAATGGTACTAGCAGTAGTATATGGGGGCGATATAGGGACTATGGAGACTTAATGTTAAATTTGGTCGTTTGCACTATAGGGACAATGGGAATTTAACATGGGGAAAATGGTCTTTATAGCGACAAAACATTGGGCCTGTCTAGGGACAATAGGAATGGAACAGATTGGGTGACATCACAGTACTGGACAATGGCAATAATGTTGCAAGTGGCTGACGTCAATCGGTCGGAACACTAGCAAGAATGTGGCAAAGGGCTGACCTGAATACGCGCTACTCTAGTTAGAGGCAAATGCAACAGAGATATACATAGACACAGACATAGATAAACAAACTAATACACAAAAGACACACACACATCTATGGCAAATTTGCAATAAATGTCTTTTCGAAGCAATGAAGTGGCCCTGAAAAGGACCTTTGTTTTCCCGTTAACATAGAGGACATCTTACAGATCTTCTTCTTTTCCTTAAACTTTGTCTAACTTCTGGTCCGTAGATGAGGACTCGGTTTAGACAGCCTTGTCTCTCCACATAGACCCTTCTTTTCCAAACAGTCGTATCGGTGACCTGGATGATAGTCCATGATGACTTGACATACATGGGTAAGTCCGTACGGAACAGCATCGACGATACGAGAGTAGAGGATTCAACGTTTGTCCACATCTTGTGACGAGAACTGGTGAAGGGAATGAAGTGAACTGCGGTTATTTATAGTGGAAGAGCGGATCGACACGTTTGAGATTGCTCGCCAATCCAAACACGCGTTACAGAATTCAGCTACTGCGCGGAGTTTGTCTTCCAATCCGAAAAGAGCTACCTGTGGCGTCACATTCCCTATATAGGTGCGCTAGCTCTGTGCGCAGTGAATCGATGCGATATTGTTTTTTTAAACATGACGGAAACTAAGAAGACTATGAATTGGGGTGCACCGGCCGTGGTGACGAGAAGCGATGGTATAGCAGCGGTTACAAAAGTTAACACGGACCTACTTCCAGAAGAGGTCGATTTTAATTGGGATTTAGTGGATTTTCTCTCTTCCTCGCAAGAATTTGTTCCTGTACCAGCACCTTCGCCACCTTCTCCTTCTTTACCACACGTCGAGGATTTTAAGCAGAGACAGAAAGAAGAATTGAAGAAATTTTTAGAGCAGCAAAAAGAAGCAGAAGAAGCTTTTCTCCTTCAAGAGCAACAGCGAGAAGAAGAAGAGGCAAGAAGGAAACGACAGCAGGAAGAAGAAGTAGAGAAGAAACGAGGTCCAGGAGAGAAGGAGAACAGAGAAACTCAAACGGTGACGGTACTCTTAGACATTTGGCAGAATTAAGAAGTCTGAAACAAATGTATCAGACTTTTTATTACGACCCAAGAGAAAAAGACCTTCCCGAGCCAAACAGCCCAACCCGGTTACTACGCCTGAGATACCAACCCTAGTCATTTCTACCACATCATCGACGGGAGCAGGTCCAGAAGTAGGCATTGGCCGTTGCAAAGGCTTAAGGCAGTTAAAGCTGATTGCTTCTCATTCCTGATTTTTTTTTGGTTTTTGTTTTTTTTTTAAAAATCAAACATCCATCGGCCCTTTTCAGGGCCACCCACTTCTTTCGAAAAGAGATAGAATTAATTTTACCAAAGTCAATTAAAACTCAAAATCCCTTTTTTACCCATAATGTACGTGTGTGATTGCGTGAGTGTAGACCCATTATCATTTTAAAAAATCAAAACTAGGAGACACTTAATGTTTTTCATTCTGGTCTATTCTGTTAGAAATTTTACAATCCAGTGTCACAACACAACACTTTTAAAAAGTTCATAGACTTCTTCTGTGTCCTTTTTCGTTCACTCTCTCTGTTTTTTACATTTCTTCACTTCCACAGGATTTTACTCCTCTTCTTCCTCAAGAAGAAAGCAAGAGGCAGAAACGTGATTTATCGCCTCGCACAGTAGCTGAAGTCTTGAAGATGACATGAGTGGACCTGAATCCACACCCAGAGGGTCTACACCCAACCAAAGTTCACCACCACCAGTAAACCCTGAAAAGCACTTTCACATTCGAGAGACGGACAAACGCTCCTCTAGAAAATTTAGAACCACTGCCTACACGTACACGGTGAAGTTTAAAGATTTCAAGTCCGACATACCGCTGAAGAAAGCAGAAGGGTTCATCACCGATGTGTGGGATTCTTTGTTAACCACACTGAAACAGCAATGTGAAGCCACAGAAGACGACCGCTTGAGACTTTCCATTCATCACGACAGTTTGAAATCCCCCGTTTGGATCGAGTTTAGCAGCCCATCAGAACTGACACCTTCCAAAGTCATGGACAAGATTCAACACGTGCAACAATCCAACGACAAGTTTCACATCACCGATGGAAAAGCGACACTGTTCATGACCCAAGAGTCTCTTCCCCAAGAGACCGGACAACGCAAAAAAGGTGTTATTGGTGGACAACTTTCGCAGTATCAAGCGCAGCATCGTTCGAATTAACAACCCTCAAGACAAGATGTGTTTAGCCCGTTCCATCGTGGTGGGACGAATGTATGCCGACAAGAACGACACGGCAGAATGGAAAAGAGACTGGGAGAACATTCGAAAATCTAACCAAGCCAAACAACAAAGAGAAGCAGAACAACTGTTACAACAAGCGGGGTTATCCAAAGACACCACTTGTGGAATTCCTGAAATGAAAAGTTGCAAGACGTCTTGGCTCCATCCTACACCTTGAAAGTGCACCTCAAGAAGTGCGTGGATCTCTGTTGTTTCGAGGCAAAGATTTCAAAGACGGAAAATACATTCACGTCTATCATCACGATGAACATTTTGATACCATTACCAGTGTCACTGGATTCCTGTCATACAATTATTGCTGTGAGAAATGTGACTATGGCTATAACAATCGAGAGCAACAGAAGCATTGTGAATCTAAATGAGAGGGATGTTTTGCCTCTAAACCCTGTCTTGACGAAGGACAAGAACGAGTGCATTGCCCAGCTTGTCAGCGCACTTTTGTCAGTCCAACCTGTTACCAACAACATTTGAAGACGCAAGATTCACAGCAGAAATGTGCTTGTCAACTCCTGAGATTGTGCCCTACTTGTGGACAAGGCATATGTACCAGCACTGCCAAGATGAGCGTATGTTCAGGAAAGAAACGATATCACATTTGTCACCAAATAGTGGACTTGGAACACAAATGTTACATTCAAAAATATCATTCCAAACATGACGAGCAAGATCACCAGAAGAAAGGCAATTTCATTTTTTTTTATTTCGAATGCATGCAAGAGACTGGCATTCACATTCCTAATTTATGCGTGGCTCATCGAGCGTGCGAGATGTACATCCAAGAGCCTATCTTTAGTCATTGCCCTCACTGTAGCAAGATTCCTGGAGGACGTGAAAAAATCTTTCGGGGACCAAACACGCTGACCGATTTCGCCCAAAGGATCTTAGACCCATCGACGAGAAGTGGAGTCAAGAAGACATCGAACGTTACGGAGATTGTCATCTCTATGCCACGGTGATGGCTCACAATTTATCGGGATACGATAGGCAATTTCTTCTCAGATACTATACGGAACAAAGTACCGAACGTCCTAAAGTGACTTTGAACGGAGCCAAAATCATTTCCATGCAAGTGGGACAAGTGCAGTTTAAAGATTCGATGAGTTACTTGGCCATGCCTTTGAATCGAATGCCTGAAACGTTTGGAATGACAGAAATGGCCAAAGGTTATTTTCCTCACTTTTTCAATACCGAAGGCAATCAACACGCCGTTCTGCCCCATTTGCCTGAGGCTCACTACTACGATCCCGACAACATGCGCACCGAACAACGAGAAGCTTTCTATGCCTGGTACCACACTCACGCCTCGGACCCTTTCGACTTTCAGTAAGAAATGTTAAAGTATTGTCGTTCCGACGTGGACATTTTACGGCGTTGCTGTGGAAAAATTCGAGAACTGTTCATGGAGCACGGAGGGGTCGATCCTTTGAAAGAAGCTTGCACCATTGCTAAAGCGTGTTCCTTAGTGTACCGTCAACTATTCATGCCCGAAAACACCCTAGCTGTCATAAGTTCTCAAACGACGAACTTTGTCAAACTTCAATACTCGGTCAAAACCCTACGTTGGCTACATTGCTTGTGCGACAAGGGAGACAAATGGATCCAACATGTCCGTAACGGAGGAGGCGAAAAGACCATTGGAACGTATTCGGTGGATGGTTGGGTCTTAGAAAACCACAAGATCATGTACGAATTTAACGGTTGCTTATTTCACGGATGTCCCATCTGTTACCCTCAACGTGACACTAAAAATCAGTTTTTACAACGGACCATGGAAAAATTGTACGAGGCTACTTCTCAGCGGCGCTTGAAGTTAGAAGAGCAAGGATACCAAGTAGTGGAAATGTGGTAACACGAGTACGATCACCGATTGAAAACCGATCCCGAGTTTAAACGCATCGTGGAAAGTTACAAACTGGTGGACCCTCTGAAACCGCGGGACAGTTTGAACGGAGGACGGACGAATAGCACCTGTTTGCTGTACCAAGCCGACGAGGAGAAAGGAGAAGAAATGAAATACTTGGACGTGTGTTCTCTGTATCCTTACGTGTGCAAATATTGTCACTTTCCCACAGGATATCCGCAATTGCTGACGGAACACATCGACCTGGACAACATTCGACAATACGAAGGATTGATCAAATGCAAAGTCTTGCCTCCCACGAACAGTACCATCCCGTTTTACCTCACCATTGGCAAGGAAAACGGATGTATCCCTTGTGCCGTACTTGTGCCGAAACGTGCAACCAAGACCGATCTTGTCAACGCACCCAGAAAGAACGCGCCTTGACGGGAACGTGGGTCAGCGTGGAATTGTTCAACGCTCTGGACCTGGGATACCAACTGTTAGAAGTGTACGAAATTTACCACTTTCCCAAGACAGAAAAATACCACTATGGCGACAAGACTCAGAAAGGCATTTTCGCAGAATACGTGGATGCCTTTTTAAAACTGAAACAAGAAGCCAGCGGTTATCCTTCCTGGTGCCACACTTTCGAAGACCAAAAGAAATGCAAAGAGAAATACTGGGAGTACATCGATCGCCTGGGTCACTGTCACCCTTACATCGAAGGAGATCGTTTAAGAGCCTGGGCGGACAAGCATCCCGACGGCAAGATTCTAAGTTTTGCAAGTGACGGTCCCAAAAATTACGGCTACGAATACCGGGACAAACAAGGAGAAGTGCACACGGAGTGTAAAGTGAAAGGATTGACTCTCAGTTATCGCACCAGTCGAGTGGTGAACTTTGGCGTTTTAAAAGAAGCCTTGCAGTCTGGACAGGATGGAAATTTTAGGGTGACACCAACGAGCCGCACAAGACTGTACGTTTACCCACACACCAAATCGTCAGTCGACCCTTGGAAAAGGTCTATCAGATCGTGTACCAGATGCGAGTACGGCTTCCCAACCACTTCACTTTACCGTACTGTCGCGTCGATATTGGTCAGCATACAAAAGGGGACAACGTCCAAGACCGATAGTTCATTGTGACTACCAAGAGCAAGCGAGAAAGATGAATCCTTTCAGAGAAGTACAAATGAAGTTCAGACAGGCACAATTCAAGTTCATGATTCTCAAGTGGAGTGCGATGCTGTACCTTGAGATGGCAGGGATGCCGTACTCTGTGACCTCAGCGATTCATTACTACATCGTGGGAACTTTGCTATGACTACTACTACCATACCTACCATGGAAAGTGATGCTGTGCGTGTCAAACCTGACGGATGAGAAAGAAATCCTACTCCTCATCGTACACCTTTTCACTTTACTGATTTTCATGGTGGATGTCATCCTTATGAAACCATGCAACTACAACCCTACAGATGTCATCCAAAAACTGAGCAAACTGATGCGGATTTCACCGTGCTCTCATCGAAATCATCCTGTGAAAGACGAATATTTGTTCCCTGTGCGTTTGTCTGAATACTGTGACTTTGAAAGTCGATTCCTAACCTTCCGAGGAAAATGGCCAAAATATCTGGGAGGACCTACCCCCGAAGAATTAGCTAGAGCTGGATTTATCTACTTTGGCGAATGGGATAAAGTCAAGTGTTTCAGTTGCGGTGTGTCACTTCACGAGTGGGAGAAGAAAGATTCCGCTTACTTGGAACATGCTCGATGGTCTAAGGATTGTTACTACCTACCTTTAGTCGGACCTCGTCATTGAAGTGGCATACCATGTCGTTTAAGAAATCAGCTGCTTGGCTAGGAGTTAAACGTTGGGCAACACCTAGACAAGTATGTAAACCCCATTTAAAAACAATATTCAAAGAGTAACTAACGAATTGCAAGGGAAGATATACAAGGAAATTTGGCATGGACTTGTCAGAGCAAAATCTCAATTGGGGACTGAGGAACTGTTATATCGAGAAATTCACAAGAGGAAATTGATAATAGTCAACAAACAAGTCAGATTTCTCTGGATCAAGTGTTCCTCCTTCCGAATATTCTGCTTTAGACCATTTACAGTAGAAGATTTTTATGTCATTTTTGACCATTTCCTGGAACGGCAGTGGCCAGAAATTACTCACTACGTCCGTTACTTTCGCTCTAGGAGAAGTTTTTGACTGACATGGTCATGGATACTTTACAAGAGAACATTCGCGGTTTGCCTGTGGAGTTGAGAGAACGCATTTTACCGAGAGTTGGTCAAAATACAAGTGAAACTCAAAGAATAACTGCATTCGTTATGTCACCGATGTTTGAACCACTGGTATCTGAATGCTATAAGAGGACTGATTCTGATGAAAGTGTTTCAGTGGTCAGACATTGATCAACTACTCGTGGGCGAGAAGGATTGGTTTATTACTGATTGTATGTACTACAAGGTATATTTACTGCAACGAATTCCATAGGAAGAGTTAGAGGATTATCAAAATCTTATCCACAATGTAAACGTAGTTCAAGAGGAAACTTCTGAAAGGTGTGTCATGTGCAAGTTAGTGACTAAACAATTTAGATTTGCCACTGGAGTATGATCATCTCTGTGCAGAAAGTAAACTTATTGCCTCCGGCGAAAAGAGGGTATAAAACCTGGCTACCATGCCACGACCTTTATCAGCTGCAACATATTCCGTGGACGGAAATCAATGACAATATTCAAACGTTGGAGGATTACCAACACTTATTACGAGAACTGTGTCCATTGAATTGGGGTGGACGTGTGGTGTGTGTCCTAGCAACTTGCTTTCTGGGATTTCGTTTACCAGCCGATTCTTTGTGGACCTTTTACGAACAGTACATACCACTTCAAATAAGAAATTGATCCCTTTAAATGTACACGAGAGACTCATTCTGTTAAAAGCCTTGAGATTTCACCTTGATAGTTCTCGACCTCTGCGGGAAAACAAGATTCGTCAGCGTTTAGACACTGAAGATGTGTATGACGATATGTATGTAGCTTGTGACTTACACCCTCACTGGATAGATGTAAGTGACTGGAAACTTTGTGGTTTTGAGGCTTGGACAAAAGAAGCGGTACACTGCCCAAGATTTGTCATCCTGACTTCAAATGTTCGGTATCCATGTACTTAACCATTTGGCTTTTATGTGTTTTTGGCTTTCGTGTTGTTCACATTTTAAAGATTGCAATAAACGTGTACTGAAAGAACTATAAAAACTCTTGTCTTGTCTGTCTTCGTGTTAAATGTGACATTCCTTGCACTCCCTCTTCCTACATATTCAAAGTCATCGACGAACACTTAGATTGTGCTAGCTGGGAGGCCTTGTATCTTCGGCATCCCTTTAACATGCTCATTGCTGGACCTAGCGGTTCAGGCAAAACCGAATTTGTCAAACGTGTGATCGAACATAAACATCATTTGATCGATCGTCCACCTCAACGAATCGTGTGGTGTTACAAAGAGTGGCAATCGGAGTACAGCCTTCTGCTAGAAAGTCAGGGCGATTTATCGTGTTTGTGGAAGGCATTCCTGGCGAAGACGACGGGATCATGTCTGACCCCAGTCAAACACATCTGGTCATCTTCGACGACATGTTAGGAGAAGATGAAGAAGAAATTAAACCGTGGTTTACGCGCAAAGGCCATCATCGTAACGCCAATGTCATTTTACATTACCCAAGATTTGTTTCAACAACTTAAAGCCCATCGCACCATCAGTCTCAATGCTCATTACGTGGTCTTGTTTAAAATCCCTAGAGATAAATCGCAAGTACAAGTCTTAGTCAAACAATTAGGAACACCATGGCTGACTCATGCGTACGACGATGCCACTCAAACCCCACACGCCTATTTACTCGTGGATTTAACCCCCCACTTCCAGCACTTGCGATTTCGTCGTGTTCACGCCCCCGTCGACAACAATAACAACAACAAATCTATGAAAACCTCGGTCACTTTAGCTCTATTTCTCACAGCGTCAACATGACGTCCCTTCAGTCTTATCTTCCCTTCAAATTGATTCGTGCCTTGTACGGCATCAGTCGCGAGGAAAATCCATAAATACCTGCTCGTGTCTTAGAAGCTAGTCTCAAAGAAGTCTTACGATGGTTTACGGTGACAGCACGTCAATTACTGGAAGGCATCATTCACATTCCACATCAAACCAAACGCTTTTTTGAGAGAAACAAAGTAGCCTTGACGCAACTAGCCGATCCTCGCGTCGACACTCAATCCAAAAAGCAAATCATTTTGAAACCTGGATGTAGCGGTTCTCTATAAGGTGTCATCATTCGCACCCTCTTAAAATGGGATCTCAATGCTCCCAAAGTCGTCCCCAAGAAAAAAGACACTCCCCGATGTACCCAGAAGAAAACGAAAAAGAGCAACGGTGTCAAGACCAGGTCACAGCCACGGAAAAGAAAAGCCCTCAGAAAACAGCTTCTACCTGCCGCAAGAGAGGCACTGCAGCCAGGACGAAACCTTACATTTGCAAACCACGACCTGCCGTAACAACGGTGACCAAGTCTCCAGTAGCTTCAGGTTCTTTCACGTCTCCGTTGCTGGTGATGCCTGCCAAACACGATTTGACACGTGTCTTTCCTAATTTGATGAAACATTGGAAACCCGTGTCTCCAAAAAACTTCTTCTCCAGCGGTGACACCCGCTTCCTCTTTAGCGGCAGTGGCCGCTGCTCTCAAAGTACCTGCCCCCAAAATCAAAGTCCAAGAGAGATCGGGCGTGTTAAAGAGTTTATTGGATTTGTCCAAGCAAGAACTGTCCCGATTGAGTCCATTGCAAACTCCTCCACGACGTGTGTTGCCTGCCATGAAAATGATACGACGATCCGACAATCAGTGGCGACGCATTCCAGCATGAAAAAGACCCAAGGTAAACAATGGGGATCAGTGTTTTTGTGCTCCTGAACGCCCAAAGATGTCCTCTCAAAAATGTGCACACCGTCACCATCGTCGTTCTTCTGTCCAAAAAGGAAAAGGAAACAGAATAGGAGAGTCACTCATCCGAAGAAACGCTTAGCCAAACATCGATATCACCTTCTGAAAAGACACACTCGTCTAAAGGAAAGGATGAGTCACCAAAGGAGAGGAATGTTTCGCAATTTTGGGGGAAGAGTCGTCACCTTTTTAACGAAGCGATAGTCCAGATAAAGGAGATAAAGCCGTGTACTAAGCCATCGACGTTTTTTGTGTGTGTGTTTGTGCCCCGGAGCAAGCAAAGATGTTACCACCCAGAAGCCATCCCTCTTCTACCCCTAAAGGAAAGAAAAGGAAAGGGCTGCCTCCTCGTTTACCCAAACATTGGGACGTGTTTTCCGTCCTGTCCAAAGCTTCTCCACCCCTGCAAAAACAACCCATTCAAACCGCCTCCAAAGGCGTCATTGATACCGTGTGCGAATGTTGTCTGAATGTCTTGAAAGGAACGATACCTTTGTCAAAACACCAGAAAAAATGCTTAGCCAAACATCGACACGTTCTTCGTCAAATCGTTAAGAAGAAAATACCCATCCATCAAAAGAAAAAGATGTTGGTTGAACGCGGAGGATTTATACACCTGTTGTTACAACCCTTGGTGAAAGACACATTGGCACCTCTGATTACAGGACTCATGACGGCACATGCTTCTTCACAAGGACTAGGTCAAAGATAAAAGGATCAAGAGGATAAAAGGGCCTCTGGGTTCCAAAAATCTCAGACGTGACTATTGAAATCCGATGGAAGGACGTAAACTTGCTGTAGTACCTTACAAACGATAGATGGAATACCATCGTTGGCAAGAACAAAGAAACCCGCATTTACCTCCCAATCCTCATTTGACCAAGATGTCCCAGTTACAACACGAATTGGAATCGTTGAAGGATCGCAGCGATTTGTCAGAAACGGAAAAA
Organism: Megalonaias nervosa; assembly: GCA_016617855.1. Taxonomy (NCBI): domain Eukaryota; kingdom Metazoa; phylum Mollusca; class Bivalvia; order Unionida; family Unionidae; genus Megalonaias; species Megalonaias nervosa. The sequence continues at coordinate 19,698 of JAECUM010025557.1, forward strand.
TCGCAAAGGTACGGTCAGCTGTTGCAACAACTGCAACTCTTTCACCAGAAAGCTTTAGACGAAACAGCTGTACCCACTCTGAAAGATTTTAAAACCCTGATGAAAAGTCCATTACCACCACCCCCAGCGGTCAAGACAATTGGAGCCCCACGGATGCCTGAGGAAGAAGAGGCACGAAAAGTCTTTTAAACACCGTCAGCAGCTCCCATCCCTAGTACGATTGCAGCGTCCTTGTTGACCCCTTCGCCTACACCCCAACGAGAAGAATTTAAAGCTTGGGTTAAAAAGCCGATGTCCACTCCTCCTTCGACAGAAGTCAAAAAGAAAGAAGAGAAACCAGAAGTGAAAAAAGAAAAGACGACCAAAGCCATTCCATTACCACCACCACCACCACCACCAAAACTACCTCCGACTACAACTCCCGTGGCACATCGGACACGTAAAGCCGTTTCTAAACCACCCCCACGTCCCATCCAGAGTACCATCAGCGAAGATTGGATCACTTATTAAAAAATGGAGAAGGTGTTAGCCAGCATTTACGTCGATCCATCCCATCCTGCAGGTTACAGAGGAGTTCAGAAATTGTATCGTGTTTTGTGGCTATACAGGCCTAATTTTTCCCCATGTTAAATTCCCATTGTCCCTATAGTGCAAACGACCAAATTTAACATCAAGTGCCCATAGTCCCTGTATCGCTCCCATATACTACTACTGGCCGTTGCTAGGCATTAATGGGTTAGTGTTAGAACTGGTCGGCTTGGTGTCCGGATAATGCGACCAGGTGGGACATGATGCAACATGTCTAGGACATGACGCCCCAGTGCTAGACATCACTATAAACTGCCACACTGCAGACATCGTTGAGATATGACTGAAAGCTGTTTAAAAGCCTAGTTGAAACACATTTCTCCAGTCTGACACTAACCCCCCCCCCCATAATCTATGAAGTAAGGAAAACTGAAGAGTCCGGTTTTGAGTCCTCTTACATGTTTATATCATGCACTGTCTAGTATGATGTGAGGTGGAGAGAAATTCTGAAATGTTACAAGTCGCTGGGTCTTTTTTTATGTACATGTCTTTGTTAATTTTTTCTAAAATTGTACAAATGTTTAATAGAATATATTACTTTTTCTTGTAGTGTCAAAAAGTTGTAAAGACATGAAATAGTTTCATATGAACTCAAGAGTCAAATCTCATGGTAACGAGAATTGTATGTGATATGTAGTAAAGGAAAAGAATTTGACCCTAGTAACACGTTAAACTAATCTGACAATAGCAATAGATCAATTTAATCTGACACTAGCGACACATTGTCGTAATCTGATACTAGCAACATATTGATCTAATGTGACACCAGTAATACTTTGATCTAATCTGACGCTAGCAAAACAATGATCTGATCTGACACTAACAACATATTGATCTGATCTGACAATAATAACAAACTGATCTGATCTGACACTAGTAACATATTGATATAATCTGACACTAAGAATTTGCTTTTGTACTTTAGGCTATTCGATCTACATAGTTGATTCAGATACTAGTCAGACACAACAGTCGTGATGATGATGATGATGATGACGACGATGACGACGATGGTCATTATGATCAAAACTACAAATGTGCAAGCAAGTCATGTGTCAGAGCTTTTCGCTTTCTCTGGCTACACTTCAATGGTGTTATCTTGACTGGAATCGTCCATTATTAAAAATGGAGCTTAGAAAATAGGAAATCAAAATAAATCTATTGTTTTCGCTGGCGGAAAAGAGTCCAAACGGGCACTCCCTGCCAAATATAAAAGCTTTTGTTCAATGAATCATGGAACAGTTGATCCTATTAGCCTTGAGCTGTTTCACACCAGTATTGCACTGTTGTTTGGAAGTTATATATATATATATATATATATATATATATATATATATATATATATATATATATATATATATATATATATATATATATATATATATATATATATATATATATGAAGAAAGAGAAGAAGCGCGCTCGGTGTAGCGATCTTGCCAAACAATCTATGTTTCAAGGCGGCCGACTTAAGCAGATAATAATCACACACACACACACACACACACACACACACACACACACACATACAAACACACACACACACACACGTCAACAAATTATTTCTTGTCCATGCATTATTATTTCTTCTCTATGCATTATTATTTCTTGGCTGACACGAAAGATCTTATTGCAATATGTATTCATTTACTTTCAGATGTTTGTCGTTGGTGTTAGCATTGTTTTTGCTGTTTATGATGATGTTTATGATGGTGATGACGATGCATACATTGAAGTATAGAATGTGCGGTGGTTTATTGGCAAGTCAACACCGTACTGGCTAAATATGATTCTGGTTAATGGCAGGTCAACACAGTACTGGTTATATATGATGCTGGTTAATGGCAAGTACTGGCTATATATGGTGCTGGCTGATGGCAAGTCAACACAGTACTGGCTATATATGATGCTGGTTAATGGCAAAGTTATATAAATTTAAAGATAAAGAATTGCAAAAATAACTTTGAAAAGATAAAGTATTCCAAAAATTAACACAAAATATAGTATTATAAGACCAAAGGAAAGAATGGCCCATGAAAAGTATATAAATTAAGAGACAAACAATATAAAATCGTAAAGAAATGCCGTCAAGAGATGTTGCATAAGCCGCAGTCCCTTAAAAAGTCGAATATTTTATCTGGTAGCACACCATCCTAAAGTTTCTAAATCGAGTTCACATCAAAATAATTCCATCATACACGGTGGAAATCGATTCACTCAACAAGAATATTTTCCACTGTCAGTGAACACTGGCAGAGTATGGACTCAGTACGCCTGAGTCAGCAGTTTGATCCTTAATGAGGTTCACACATTGACGATTATGATTATGATGTTAATTTATTAGTAGTAATAGTAGTAGCTGTTGCTGTTGTCGTTTTATATGTTGTTGACGCTAGCTTGGTAGTTATTAATTAGATTGCAATGGATCTAGGTTGTACGTTAAATGCAGATTATGGAGGGTGGAAGATATTTAAACGAACTGTGTCATGCAGAAGTTATGCCAGGCATTCATCAATTATTCCGAGACTTTAAGTGGTTAAACCCAAATAGTTACGTCAGGCATTCATTAATTATTCAAAGACATTAAACAGTTATGTAAGGCATTCATCAATTAATAAGCCTTAAATAGTTACGTCAGGTCTTCATCAATTATTCGGACCGCTCCTGTGGCCTAGTGGTTAGAGCGTCCGCCTCGGATGCAGGAGGTCTGTGGTTCGAACCCAGGCTGAGTTATACCAGAGACTTATAAAAATGGTACTAACAGCTGTCTCGCTAGGCTTTCAGCATTAAGAGGTTAGTGTTAGGACTGGTCGGCCTGGTATCAGGATAATATGACTGGGTAGGGCATCATGCTACCTGTCCCTTGCATGATGACCCAGTGCTAGACATCACTATAAACTGCCACACTCACTGCAGACATCGTAGCGATATGACTGAACAATTTAAAGCTGCGTTAAAAATCCAAATCTCTCTCTCTCTCTCTCTTTCTCTCTCTCTCTCTCTCTCTCACACACACACACACACACACACACACACACGCACACACACACATCAGTTCTTCAAAGATCTTAAATAGTGTTTCACGTAACTTTTTTACGCGACACAAAGAGTGCGCAAAATACCAACCGAGGTCTACATAGTTTTTCCGCTGATCTCCTTGTATCAGTTATATCAGTATCAGGTTCTTTTTAAATCGGTTACTCCTTTGCAGTCAATAAAATAAAAGGTGACAAGGTAGTATCTGGTTTGGTCGAGTCAATATTCTCTGCTAGGCTACCTAGAGAGAGAGAGAGAGAGAGAGAGAGAGAGAGAGAGAGAGAGAGAGAGAGAGAGAGCGCACGC
>JAECUM010025558.1:0-26060 GCA_016617855.1 Megalonaias nervosa
AAGCTTCACAGTGATAATACCACTAGGAATGCAGTATTCTGACATGTTCAAAGCTTCACAGTGATAATACCACTATGAATGCAGTATTCTGACATGTTCAAAGCTTCACAGTGATAATACCACTATGAATGCAATATTCTGACATGTTCAAAGCTTCACAGTGATAATACCACTATGAATGCAGTATTCTGATGCATTCAAAGCTTCACAGTGATAATACCACTATGAATGCAGTATTCTGATGCATTCAAAGCTTCACAGTGATAATACCACTATGAATGCAGTATTCTGATGCATTCAAAGCTTCACAGTGATAATACCACTATGAATGCAGTATTCTGACATGTTCAAAGCTTCACAGTGATAATACCACTATGAATGCAGTATTTTGACATGTTCAAAGCCTCACAGTGATAATACCACAATGAATGCAGTATTCTGACATGTTCAAAGCTTCACAGTGATAATACCACTATGAATGCAGTATTCTGACATGTTCAAAGCTTCACAGTGATAATACCACTATGAATGCAGTATTCTGACATGTTCAAAGCTTCACAGTGATAATACCACTATGAATGCAGTATTCTGATGCATTCAAAGCTTCACAGTGATAATACCACTATGAATGCAGTATTCTGATGCATTCAAAGTTTCACAGTGATAATACCACTATGAATGCAGTATTCTGACATGTTCAAAGCTTCATAGTGATAATACCACTATGAATGCAGTATTCAAATGCATTCAAAGCTTCACAGTGATAATACCACTATGAATGCAGTATTCTGACATGTTCAAAGCTTCACAGTGATAATACCACTATGAATGCAATAATCTGACGTGTTCAAAGCTTCACAGTGATCAAAGTAAATTAAAATCAGCTTCTGTATAATAGAAGTTAGAATTAGTTAGAGCTGTTATGTCTTCTGTCCTTTTATTGTCAAACTTAAATATTCTTGTTGAAGTAGTTCAGGTGCACTCACAAGTGTTGGAGAGAATTGCATTTGGTAATTTCATGTCTGCCAACCTTCCAGGCACTGTTGGGGCTTTTGAGACTGAAAATGTTGTTTTGTGGTCCCAAAGTATGGGTATGGGTGTGTGTCAGTGCATGTAAACCAAGTAAGTAATGTTAATCAATTGAGAATAAAAGTTATTCATTAATAAAAGCTTCCCATATATAAAATGACTAGAATTTCAAATTTGAATAAACAGAATAAATCTGTTTTGAAGAATTTGTTACACTTTAAAATGAATCACTTTTAGACTTAACATCACCACCCTACACACAGAAACACACATGCACACACACACACTAAAATAGTCACAAACTCACAGATATTAATACAGTATAATAACTGTTAGTTGATGACTTTTTTGCTTTCACTAGTTCACAGGAGGTTCTGAAGGTGATACAAAAGTCATCTTGGTACTCAGAAACTGGATGGTACATGTTGCTCAAACTTACACAAAGATCCTGTTGAATTTTCTAAGTATTGAAAATGATCTTTCTGCATCTGCCAAATACTGGCTGGTGTTACTATGTTTATGGATTTTGAATACTCCAGGATGACTAATATTGAAATGATCTTGATGGATGTTGGATAGTCCAGAATGACTAATATTGATATGGTTTGATATATATTGAATACTCCAGGATGACTAATATTGATATGGTTTGATATCTATTGAATACTCCAGGATGACTAATATTGATAAGGTCTTTGCAGTATGTGCAGAGTGTAAATTGATCCCCCTGCTAAACTTAATAAATTCAAACTCATCAAACTGTAGTTCTGAAATTTAGTTAAATTTGCTGGTTTTTGCTTGTTCCACAGATGACTTGTCCTTTGCATTTCAGCATTTTGCTTTCAAAAATGAATTAAACACACACATTGATGTTGCTTCTGACTTTATTTCATTTACTGAAATAATCACATTTTATATTGCACGTAAATGTAAAATTCAGCTTTAGAGAAATTTTACTGCTGATCATCAACTAACCAATAATCTTTAGCAAAGGCAGATTAAACATTTTCATTGAAGGCAAAACAGTGTTATAACTTTTGTTTCTTCAACATGCATTTCATTCATTGACCTAACTTGTAATGAATTGGGCTGTTCACTTATGCACTTTTCCTATGTAAATTAGCAGCATGGCCTTCTCACAGCACTACTGAAAACACTGCCAAACACAAAATCTGCACATCTATGTAAATTAGTCTGATGGCATTCTCCCACAGCAGCACTGAAAGCAGTCAAACACAAAATCAGCCTGTCTATGCATATTAGTCTGATGGGTTTCCCACAGCAGTACTGAAATCAGTCCAACACCAAATCAACCTGTGTATGCAAATTAGTCTGATGGCTTTCCCACAGCAGTACTGAAATCAGTCAAACAAAAAAATCAACCTATGTTTAAGTCCTGTAAATTTTCTGTGGAATGGTGGCTGTTTATTAGTCAAATCTTTATAATCACCTCAGTGCCAATTAGTTGTATAAACTGCCCAGTGCTGATAATCTTCTGTAAGCATCAAGCATGAAGTTATCTAAATTGAACTGTTTTAATGTTTACCAGGCTACAGGCGATTGTATTGTGTAATCAAAAAAGGCATCTCTACTTTTTAAAGTGCTTTTGGAAATCATGTTTCTCATGGGACATGTTGTCTTCTGGCAGGTATGTAATCTGAATAATAAAAATTACCATATTTTTTACATTTAACAGATTATACATTCAAAACCTGCTACTGCACATAATGTATAACAGACATAGATACCCTGCAGTGTATAATCTAATATGCAATAATAACAGTCATACTTTTATAACAGATTTATCACATAGTTGGTACACTTTTCCTATAGCATGTGCAGTTTCATATTTTTGATATTACAACGTGTTAAAATATAACTTTATATGATTATGATTGGTCCAAGTAGCACATGAAATTCTTGCACAGTACTCTCATGTACTGACTGGCAGAGACCATGGGAAATTTTTATTACACTGCCTTCTGGAACTTTTTGTTTTTACTTTTACTATGAAAACTTTGGCGGCCAATTGTCAACTCAAATCCTGAAATGGAATTGAGGGGGACATGATCATGACTGTCAGAAAATGGCCAATTTCCTCACACAAGGGCTTGTTTCATGTTTCATCATGCTAGGAAAAATGGTGTAAAACCCAAGACAAGAAGAAGAACAACAAGTAAAACTAAGGGTATTGTTCAGTTGATAGCGGTGTGGGGGTAGGGGTGAGTTGAATATGTGTAACATTGAGTCCACTCTATATACGAACATGGTTTAAATATTAACTTATAGAAGTAAATAAACTCACCTCTGTTCACAGAAGAATGTAGACATAAACCAGTTGCCCAACTGACAGAACTTCGTCCAAACACAACATATGTAGATGCATTTCTGACTCACAATTTGTTTATGTAGTCTACTGTTCAAAATCAAATAATGCAGATATCTGGTCACAAATACATTACAGTAAATATGGAAATTTCTGCATCCAGTAATCCACCTTTCACATGAATATCACAACAATGTAATGTTTAGTTGTGAAAGTGACACTTTATGGTAAATATAGATCATCTACTTTAGCCAGCATCAAACAATGTGACATCACACGCTTTGAACATTCTGTGTTGAAAAATAATTTTTGTCTGTGTAAAATGATCTGTTTATTTGTAAGGACACTTGAACTTTGATTTATAATTTGTAAAAAGTATATAATCTACTTTTAAAAGTTAATACTTGTTCAGTTTTGCTTGGGACTGTTTTTTATGCACAACAGTTGAAAGGTGCAATGTCTCAGTCAGAATAAACAAAATAATTCATTCTTCTTTCCCGCTAAATAATTTCCACTGAAATAAAAACTTTGTGATAAAAAGAATCTCAGATGTTTAATGATTTAATATTACATTTATGAAACTCACTGAATAAAATCCAACTTAGCTCACAAAGGCTCCCAATAGCTGGACATTATTCAACTTGTTTCATAAATTCACTATTAAATTTTTACCCATTTGAGATTATAATCTAGTACCTAATGGTCATACTTGCATTATCACACAGACATGGCTATGTTGCACTGCATTATATAATATAGTACCTAATGGTCATACTTGCACTATCACACAGACATAGCTATGTTGCACTGCATTATATAATCTAGTACCTAATGGTCATACTTGCATTATCACACAGACATGGCTATGTTGCACTGCATTATATAATCTAGTACCTAATGGTCATACTTGCATTATCACACAGACATGGCTATGTTGCACTGCATTATATAATCTAGTACCTAATAGTCATACTTGCCTAATCACACAGACATAGCTATGTTGCACTGCATTATATAATCTAGTACCTAATGGTCTTACTTGCATTATCACACAGACATGGCTATGTTGCACTGCATTATATAATCTAGTACCTAATGGTCATACTTGCATTATCACACAGACATAGCTATGTTGCACTGCATTATATAGTTTAGTACCTAATAGTTATACATAATTACACAGGATGTGTACAGTACTTGTTCTAAGTGAACGACAAAATGTATGTTGAATGGGTGAAAACTGTTTGCACTAACAACAAAGCTACAAGTGTATATACTCAAGTGTGTGAATCACAAGATAAAAATATGCATTGTCCACTTGTAACAAGCAAATTTTCCATCTTTTGTGGTACATGATAATGTGAAGTATTGAATAGGGCTTTGTTTATATAGATATCTATAAACAGAACTCTGCAAGTAGACTTTATTCTTCTAATCTGCTTATCTATCTTCAGTAATAGATATATATAAAACTTACCTGTCTCCAACCCAAATCATGGACATATATAGAACTTACCTGTCTCCAACCCAAATCATAGACATATATAGAACTTACCTGTCTCCAACCCAAATCATGGACATATATAGAACTTACCTGTCTCCAACCCAAATCATGGACATATATAGAACTTACCTGTCTCCAACCCAAATCATGGACATATATAAAACTTACCTGTCTCCAACCCAAATCATGGACATATATAAAACTTACCTGTCTCCAACCCAAATCATGGACATATATAAAACTTACCTGTCTCTAACCCAAATCATGGACATCTATAGAACTTACCTGTCTCCAACCCAAATCATGGACATGTATAGAACTTACCTGTCTCCAACCCAAATCATGGACATACATAGAACTTACCTGTCTCCAACCCAAATCATGGACATATATAGAACTTACCTGTCTCCAACCCAAATCATGGACATATATAGAACTTACCTGTCTCCAACCCAAATCATGGACATATATTAAACTTACCTATCTCCAACCCTGATCATGGACGTATATTAAACTTACCTGTCTCCAACCCAAATCATGGACATACATAAAACTTACATGTCTCCAACCCAAATCATGGACATATATAGAACTGTCTCCAACCCAACTCATGGACATATATAGAACTTACCTGTCTCCAACCCAACTCATGGATATATATAGAACTTACCTGTCTCTAACCCAAATCATGGACATATATAAAACTTACCTGTCTCCAACCCAAATCATGGACATACATAGAACTTACCTGTCTCCGACCCAAATCATAGACATATATAGAACTTACTTGTTTCCCATCCAAATCATAGACTTATATTGAACTTACTTGTTTCCCATCCAAATCTTAGACATATATAGAACTTACCTCTCTCCAACCCAAATCATGGACATATATAGAACTTACCTGTCTCCAACCCAAATCATGGACATGTATAGAACTTACCCCTCTCCAACCTAAATCTTATATATAGAACTTACCTCTCTCCATTCCAAATCATGGACATATATAGAGTATATAGAACTTACTTGTCTTCCACCCAAATCATAGATATATGTAGAATTTACATGTCTTTGACCCAAATCATAGACGTATGTAGAACTTACCTGTCTCCAACCCAAATCATAGATATATGTGGAACTTACCTATCCTAATGTCATGTTCAAGTACTGTTGTGTACATGTACATGGATGGGTCTATTGTCAGGTTCAAGTACTGTTGTGTACATGTACATGGATGGGTCTATTGTCAAGTTCAAATACTGTTATGTCAACAAAGTTTGATTCAACTCAATTTTGTTCAAAGTGCATTTAAGTGTCCTGGACTAAATGTGATCCCTACTTGATATTTTTCAAAGCACATTTTGAAAATGCAGTCTTGTTTTGATTGCGATTATTTGTTCATTTCAGTTTAGTTGCAGTTATTTTTTACGTATATTGTGCATTCCAGTTATAATTATTTGTATGTGTCATACATTTCAGTCAATATATATATATATATATATATATATATATATATATATATATATATATATATATATATATATATATATTGTCTTTTTTGCCAAGCACAGCATTTTTAAATGTCTTCAGGGTTAATATCTAGAATTTGCTGTAATTGTATTATTTGTAAATTTTAATTTTATTAATTTAAAAAAATCAAATCCTCAAGGAAAATATTAATTTATTTCTTAAGGTTTTTCTTTAACAAATGGGAACTGTGGTAGCTGAGTTGGTAGAACATTAGAGTTGTACTCCAAGGATTGAGGATTTGATACTAGCCAGGGCCAGCCCAGAAGTTCCTCATTTAACCCCCAATTGAGCAAATTATAAAGATCATGGCTCTATGCAATGCAGTAATGGCTAACTCTAGTCTTTTAATTTATTTATTTATTTATTTGCCCATAATTACCAATATGTGCTCAGATTTTTCCAATTCTGTTTGACTGTCACATTGTCATCTTTGAAAGAACTGGGTGATTAGCTTGATGAGTACTATGCCCATATTTTAAAGTTCAGTCACTGTGATGCATATTTCACATTTCACTGACTTTGGTTGAATTTTACATTTTTATTGTTCATGCTTTAATCATTAAGCTTGGTTATTGCATACATCTCTCTTAGTACTGCACCCATACCAAGAAAGGTCACTGAAACTTGGGGATGCCTTTGTTGTGAGCACTAATATGTCATTCAATAGTAGGCCTGTATGTACCATATTTTATGCTTGACTGACTTAAGTAGCAGGCCTGTATGTACCATATTTTATGCTTGACTGACTTAAGTAGCAGGCCTGTATGTACCATATTGTATGCTTGACTGACTTAAGTAGCAGGCCAGTATGTACCATATTTTATGCTTGACTGACTTAAGTAGCAGGCCTGTATGTACCATATTTTATGCTTGACTGACTTAAGTAGCAGGCCTGTATGTACCATATTTTATGCTTGACTGACTTAAGTAGCAGGCCTGTATGTACCATATTGTATGCTTGACTGACTTGGGTTAAAGTTTTTGATTGATGATCATTCCTGGGCACTATTCATGCTAGTCATAAAAAGGTATTTTGGCAGAAACACCAGTATAAATATTTTTATTTTTATTTAAACTTGTTAAATTGTTATTGTGCTTTTCAAGATATTTTAAGGGGAATATTTGAAGGCAGCTTTTATTATTTTTTTTCTTGTCAAATCAATGCTGAAATCTGCACTTCCAATGCCCCAACAAAAAATCCCTTTCCCTATTTTAGTCATCTCACCTCTGTCTGTGTGGATTTGAGGCTCAGGCTCAGCTAATGTGGGTATGTGAGAAAGCTTGCCAGTAGCTTCTCGTGGATTGGTGGTTCTTCTTGGGGTTTTCCAGGGTTCTTCCTCCACCAGTTATACTGGCCACCATGTATAACCTATCTTGTGCTGAAACAACAACAACAACAACGTACTTTAGTATGTGGTTGTATGTCAGGGCTTAATGGTGTGTCTATAAACACTTCCTAACCTTGTTTGTGTGTTTGGTATATTGGTGGAGGTATAAGTTTGGCTTTTTCTATTTTTGGAGAAAAGGAGAATATTTAATGTGTATGTAATCCAGTGTGCTTGTTGTAGTAGAGTGTGCTTGCTTGTAAAAATGTGAAGAGTTTCTTTTTAAGTCCATGCTATTCAGTTTTCAGTGTTAGGGTCTTGTGTGTGGTGTGTATTGTAGTTTGTGTTGAGGGATATTTTCCTTCACGTCCATGCTTAAGGCATAAAAAGTAGTGTGTTTGCCAGTTTGTCTACCCTTTGTTGACTAGTCAGCATCCAAAGAATGAGTAGACTACATAAGATCATGGAACTCCAAATGCTTATGGAGCATAATCATCATCTCATGAACGAACCTTGGCAGAACAAACTGTCATAGAGGAGGGACGAAAGTAGAAGGAAGAGGACATGATTCTTCAATTATGCCCAATTTGTCCTGTAAAGCCAGTGGTGAGGGACGTGCCAAAATAACCCTTAATCATAATTCATACGAAAGACTGGGACTGAAGTTGAAGCAGCAGAGCCAAGGGTGGGAACCCCAGTGACCACAGCAGCATCAGCTAACCCAGCGTGTATGTATGAGTGAACCATTCTTCAGAGTTTCTGAAACAGAGTATAAGGACTCTAACCCTCCCCCCCCCCGCACTCCTTAACTTCACCATTTATGGGACAATGACTGAAGTCGTTGCTGTGTGCATGGTGCTAAGCCTGGGAGGTGTGGACATTAACCAGGTGCACTAGAGAAAAAAAACGGCATTTTTCAGAGCCAACAGATCTCTAGAAAAGAGGTACTACTCAATTTGCCAAAACTGCGTTTGTGCTTGTATATTTGTGTTCGTGTTCCTATGTGTTTGTCCTTTTGTTTCTCAACAAAAAATATTTTTCTCATCTCCAGTATGTTAGGGTTTAGTGGTGTGTCTATAAACACTTACTATCCATGATTGTATGATAGTGTTTGGTGTATGTATGTGTTTGTCTTGATATTTTTAATAGGTTTTCCATTGTCCAGTGTGTGTTGGTATGAACTATAGTGTTTGTAATGGTGTGCTTGTATGTAAACAAGGGGAGAGAGAGCTTCCTTTAGGTCGGCGCAACGCTCTTTTGGATGATTTGGTATTGTGTGTATATGTGTGGTGTGTATTTTGTGTGAATGATGTTTTCCTTAATTCCGTGCATCAGGCAAACGAAGCGACGCACTTGTCGTTCGCACCATTCATCGTAAATCTGATAACATGATGGCCGAAAAGTTAGAAGAATAAGTAGACATCCTGGTAGATATTGAGCAGCTACTCGAGCAAGTTTAGGCTCAATGGTGCATCCTGGGCCGAGTGAGAAGGGAAGCGGGTGCCCTCCAAAAGGTTAAGAACGTAAAGAAGTGATGGAAGCGGAAAAGAAGATAAAGGCAATATGGGATGAGGAGAAGAAGAAAAAAGAAAATGAGAGAAAAAAAGAAGCCTGCAAGAAGGAAAAAGAAAATGAAAGAAAAAAAAAGAAGACTGACAGGTTGAATGAGAACTGGATCAAGGCTCAGGACAGGAGGATGGGGCATCCTAACTGGATGCCTGAGGATGGACAGAAGAAATTGAAGTTAACATACAAAATGAGAAGATCGTGGAAGAACAGGAGGTCACGGCGGAAGTAGAAGAAACCCAAGTGACTCTTTTTACAGCCACTGACTATGCCTCAAAAAGATATACTTTCACTCTTGCCCCCCCCCCCCCCAGTTGTCTTTGTGTTGTATAGGTGTTTGTATATTTCTATGTTCACCATTCAAACTTTGAAAAAATATTACCTTTACCTTTCCGATTTGACCCTATAAACGTTTTGACCCTATAAACACTTTTGACCCTTATAAACGTTTTGACCCTATAAACACTTTTGACCCTTATACACTTTTTGACCCTATAAAAATACTTTGGCCCCCAAGTGAGTCTTCCATGTGAATTTCCGGTTAGACCCCCAAATTTTAGGGCCAAATTCCATATATGAACCTATTTGACCCCTAAGTGACACATATTGCTACTAATTTTCTCGTGTCAGATGGCTGTTGAAAGCTACGTTCTCAGGTCTAGCAGAGGGCTTTGAAAGCTATGCCCTAGGGTCTCACGGAAGGTTATTGAAAGCTATGTTTTCATGTCAGGTAGATGGCTATTTAAAGCTATGTTCTCGAGTATAGTAAAGGACTTTTTAAAGCTATGGTCTAGGATCTAGCGAAGGGCTAGTGAAATTTCTGACATTTTAATTAATCATTTTTTTCTTTTCTAATTTAAATTTTACTAGTGTCTCAGAATTGTCATGTACATAGCCTGAGAGAAGTCGTGTACCCTGTACAAAGTTGAGGGCTGTTAGAGTTCTGACGTTTTGTACATAATTTTTTTAAAATATTTGTTTCGTTCGTACATTTCAATTTTGTGTACTTTTCATACTTTGTAGATTTGGAGTAGCTACTCTTGACCTCTATGACAGTTTTTTGTTACACACCCGCTTAAATGGATTTTGTTTTTTTAAATAGCGTATCAAAATTATCTATAATCCTCTACGAAAATTATGTTTTGTCTTAAAAAACATCGAAATCTCATGAAAACGTGATTCTTTTCACGAAAAAGGACCAGAAAGGTCATCATTGTTTCCCATGAACATTTTAATTATTGAAACATACTCGTGTAAAATTCAGTTTCTTCACAAAATGGTGATTTCGTGTGAAGAAGACATTTTTTAAATAAAAAGACGTTACTTTTTCGTAAGAACTTCCTTCTTGAAAAATTATCAATTAATGACATGAAACGCCATGATAAAGCTGACGGCTGCATGCTAAAGACGTTGATTGAAATGATCGGTGCATGTTAATGACATTGATTTAAGTGATCGGTAGATGTTAGTGACATTAATTGAAATGATCGGGACATGTTAATGACATTGATTGAAATGATCGGTACATGATAAAGACATTGATTGAAATGATCGGTAGATATAATGACATTGATGTTAATGAAATTGATTGAAATGATCGGTGCATGTTAGTGACATTGATTGAAATGATCGGTACATGCTAAAGACATTGAAACGATCGGTACATGCTAAAGACAGTAACTAAAATGTCCGGTACATCTTAATGACAATTATTGAAATGATCGGTACATGCTAAAGACATGAGATGATTGGTACACCTTGATGACATTGATAGAGATATTCGATACCCTTTGAAGACATTGATAGTTATCAATACATCTCTAAGATATTTTCAGTGATGGTCGATACACCTTGAAGATATATATAGAGATGGGCGATACACCTTGAAGACATTGATGGTGATGATGGGTACACATTGAAGACATTGATACAGATGATCGATACACCTTGAAGACATTGATACACAGGGTTGATACATATCGAAAACATTGAGAGAGTATCGATACATCTCGACAACATTGATAGTGATGATCGGTACACCTTGAAGACGTTGATACATATGATCGATACACCTTCAACACATTGACAGAGATGACGGGTACACATTGAAGACATTGATACAGATGACTGATACGCATTGAAGATATTGATACAGATGATCGATACACCTTGAAGACATTGATACAAAGGATCGATACATATCGAAAACATTGATAGTGATGACCGGTACACCTTGAAAACATTGATACAGATGATATGTACACGATGAAGACAGACCTTTCATGTACATAGACACGCAGTCAGTCCATAGACACGCAGTTAGTCCATAGACACTCAGTCTATAAATACGCAGTCAGTCCATAGACATGCATTTAGTCCATAGACAAGCAGTCAGTCCATAGACATGCAGTCAAGCCATAGACAGGTAGTCAGTCCATTCGCACGCAGTCAGTCAATAGACATGCAGTGAGTCCATAGACACGCAGTAAGTCAATAGACATGCAGCTAGCCCATAGACACGCAGTCAGTCCATTCACACGCAGTCCATAGACATACAGTCAGTCTATAGACATGCTGTCAGGCCATAGACATGCAGTTAGTCCATTGACATGCAGTCAGTCCATTGACACGCAGTCAGTCCATAGACATACAGTCTATAGACATGCTGTCAGGCCTTAGACACGCAGTTAGTCCATAGACATGCAGTCGGTCCATAGACACGCAGTTAGTCCATAGACACACAGTCAGTCCGTATTCAGTGATAAAACAGTAAACCAATCACATAACTCAGAATTAGAGAGGAATCTTTTAGAATGCTGTATTTTACACGTTCTTGCAATATGAGTACTACATGGTATATTTCCAAAGAAGAAATACACCAAGCCCTTGGCATATTAAAAGCCCGTTTAATTTTTTTTTATAGTGACCACATAACATAAAAGATTAATTTAACACGAGCCAGAGGTTTGTAATTACGGAAAATGATTCTGTTTAAAAACACACAAATTAAGACTGTTCCGGTGGTCTAGTGGTTAGAATGTCCGCCTCGCATGCAGGAGGTCGCGGGTTCGAACCCCGGCCGAGTCATACCAAAGACTTGTCAAATTGGTACTAACAGTTGCCTCGCTAGGCGCTCAGCATTAAGAGGTTAGTGTTAGGACTAGTCGGCCTGTTGTCAAGATAATGTGACTGGGTGGGACATAGTGCTATATGTCTGCGGCATGATGCCCCAGTATTAGACATCACTATAAACTGCCACACTGCAGACATTGTAACGATATGACTGAAAAATTGTTACAGCTACGTTAAAAATCCAAATCACACACACACACACACACACACACACACACACACACACACAAATAGCCTCAAAGTAAGAAAGAGAAAGCAGCAAAGAATAAAGGAATGGAAGAAAGAAGGAATGAGGTGAGAAGCAGAAAGATAGGAAAGAAGGTATAATATATATGAAAAACGAAAGAAAAAAATATAAGAAATTATGGCAATGGACGGAACGTTCATTGTTATTTAATGCCTGTAGAGACTCTTTCTTTCGAGTGATCTATCTATCTTTCTTTCTTTCTTAGAGAAATCAAGTTAATTTATTCCCCAGGCTATTGTCATTTCGTGACGCAAACTGTGGTTAATAGTGCTTTGTTTATTTTCACCAGAAGGTCTGATCAAGGACAAAGGAGAACAAAAATAAAATGTATGCAAAATAACAATTGTACTGTATCCTAGTTTATAACCGATCTACGCAACCGTTTTGTCGTGATGATATTTATTTTTAAATTACTTTTGTCGGATACAAAATGTATAATTTATAAATAACATTTTGGTGAAGTGAGAGCAGTATTGTAACTACATAGACCTACGTAAAGTGACAGCAGTATTGTAACTATATAGACCTAGATAAAGTGACAGCAGTATTGTAATTACTTAGACATAGATAAAGTGACAGAAGCATTATAGATACATAGACCTAGATAAAGTGACATAAGTATTGTACTACATAGACCTAGATAAAGTGACAGCAGTATTGTAGCTACATAGACCTAGAGAAAGTGACAGCAGCATTGTACTACATAGACCTAGATAAAGTGACAGCAGTATTGTAACTACATAGACCTCGATCAAGTGTCAACAGTAGTGTAACTACATAGACGTAGATAAAGTGACAGCAGTGGTGTAACTACATAGACCTGAATAAAGTGACAGCAGTATTGTAACTACATAGACCTAGATTAAGTGACAGCAGTATTGTAACTACATACACCTAGATAAAGTCTCAGCAGTATTGTAACTGCATAGACCCAGATAAAGTGACATCAGTATTCTACTACATAGACCTAGATAAGTGACAGCAGTGGTGTAATTACATAGACCTAGATCAAGTGACAGCAGTAGTGTAACAACATAGACCTGGATAAAGTGACAGCAGTATTGTACTACACAGACCTAGATAAAGTCACAGCAGTATTGTACTACGTAGACCTACATAAAGTGACAGCAGTAGTGTAATTACATAGACCTAGATAAGTGACAGCAATATTGTACTACATAGACCTAGATAAAGTGACAGCAGTATTGTGCTACATAGACCTAGATGAAGTGACAGCAGTATTGTACTACACAGACCTAGATAAAGTGACAGCAGTAGTGTAACTACTGTTACGTGTAGGCTCGTACAAATGTAACAGAAGAAAAGAGTGAATCCAACAAGCTTTGTAAATTTTAACAACATAATTTATTTCCCTAGGAAACAATGTAAAAATTGGAAATAGGCCTTATGGTTTGTGAATATAATCCAAAATTTAATCCTAAGATTGAAATATGTAAGTCCTATACTAAACAGTTCTAACAGAATCCGGGTTCGAATCTCGATGAAATTCCAATATGGAGGCGATGACTTCAGATAATGTCTGTACTTATGGTAACATATCCTCAATTGAATCACAGTTTATAATGTTTCCGTTAAACTCCAGAATAAATTTCCACTGAATTTCTTTCTTCCAGAACTTTTATAAAAAAGTACACTTGTTTAGTTTTCTAGAGAATAAATTATTAAATTCCGAAAAAAAACCAAAAAAAAAAAAAAACAGATGAACTTCAAAAACAAACTGGCAACAACAATAAAAACCTTTTGAGCCCACAAGGTTTAAAATACAACTCACTAAATCTACTAGACAGCGTCTGTTTAAAGCCGCGAGTTTAGATCACATGGTGCTTCACGTGATGGGCTACGTGATTTACTAATTTGAACAGCGCAATAAAAAAAAAAAAAAAGAATTATCACATAGCTACAATAGCCCTATCTAAGAACCAAATTCTCACACTGAAAATATATTTTAAAAAAGACTATTTACAGTTTAGCTAACATGCGGGAGGATATGACCTGGGCAATAGCCAATCGTTACCACTCGATGTTTACAAAATCTTTGAACCCGAGTGAGCTAAACAATAGTGCTAATGTAATATTTTTACGTTCTAAACAAACTGAATTTACTGGAAAAAATATCAAATCCTGTGAAAATAATCATTACAATAAAATGTAATGAAACAAAATTCAAATAAAAAGAATTTTAAAACTAACACACAAGCAATTTAATTACAGTTCAGCTAACATGCGGGCCGAAATGACCTTGGCAATAGCCAATCGTTATCACTTGATGTTTACGAAATCTATGAACCCGAGTGAGCTAAAAATAGTGCTAATGTAATATTTTTACGTTCTAAACAAACTTAATTTATTGGAAAAAAATATCAAATCTCGTGAAAATAATCATTACAATAAAATGTAATGAAACAAAATTAAAATAGAAAGAATTTTAAAACTAACAAACAAGCAATTTACGTAACACTACATAGACCTAGATAAAGTTACAGCAGTAGTATAACTACATAGACCTAGATAAGAGACAGCAGTATTGTACTACATAGACTTAAAGTGACAGCATTATCGTACTACATAGTCCTAGATAAAGTGACAGCAGTATTTTACTACACAGACCTAGATACAGTGACAGCAGTAGTGTAACTACATAGACCTAGAGAAAGTGACAGCATTAGTGTAACTACATAGACCTAGATAAAGCGACAGCAGTATTGTAACTACACAGACCTTGATAAAGTGACAGCAGTATTGTAACTACATAGACCTAAATAAAATTACAGCAGTAGTGTAACTACATAGACATAGATAAAGTGACAGCAGTGGTGTAACTACATAGACCTAGATAGAGTGACAGCAGTATTTTACTATGTAATCCTAGTGTTATGCATATTTAATTTTTATTATGTGCTTAACTTTTTTTCGTGATTGAGCATAGAGTTTTTTGAATGTCTTTTGTCATGGTTGATGGTTGAGAATGGAGTTTAAGCCTACCTGACTTTTGTAATCATTTTAAGTAGTAAACAAGATGTTTAGTTCAAACGTTAGTGGAATTTTCCATTAGTTTTCATGATAATACTATTGCGGGTCAAGTGGTGATGCATATAAATCGGGCTTGGTTAACAGTTATTCATTCTTGTTTCATTCAGTCTTGAGGAATCTATGGTCGGTGTTTTCAGTCGTGTCCAGGTATAACGTCGAAGCACTTATTTGTGTAAATGAATAGCTTGAATTACAAAGTGATCATTGACTATTTGAACTAACACTACTTGGGGATTATTGAGTATTGATTCAGAGACATTCTGGATTTAATCTTTGTGGTACATATGGCCTATCATGACTATTGGAATTCATTCGAAGCATTCTATCCATTTGGACTTGTGATAAGACATTTTAGGATTATTTGGGATTTAATTCACAATATTGTAAGCCTCTCTTAAAGTTTCACTTTGTAGAATTGTTAACTACTTGAAATGGCCAAGAGAACATTGGACTTTGTTAGGACAAAGTGGTATTGGCAAAGCACATGAAGTCTACACTTTACTGTCCGTACAGCAAAGTGCAAAGTGCAGATTATTTTGTGGATAAGGAATGTATATTGAATGATTATGCGCTGGCACCCGAGACATATCGATAAAGGTTTAGGAATTGTAGACAACAAACAGGTCTAACCCATGTCGAATTTCAAGGGAAAAAGGACAATTATTTTACAGGTGGTGCTCAGCCAAGAAGGCTGGCAAAGATTTCGATCACCTCCGACTGCTGACATGATTTGAAGAGTTGAAGAATTTCATGCATGGTTATGTCAAAACCTATCTTGATGAACAAAGGGTAGAAACGTTGGAAAATGCTGCTCGAAGAGCTGATTATTATTCCGTGATTAACAAAGTTTCATTTGTCAGTAAGGCTTCCCCTTAACGGACGTTTGGGGGTAAAACACCATCTCAGTCTCATATGAGTACTTCCATTTAGAAATCCAACATCTGATACGACTGACAAGAATTCTTTATCTCTTTCCATGTGCAATTATTGTAACAAGAAAGGAACGTCATTTCTGATTTCTACAGTTTGTAAAACAAGTAACAATAAGGACAGAGCTATTTCAGGTGCTCTTATTTCAAAAAGAAGTCAAGGTCACGGTCATGTATTGAAAGCATTACATTGGTTGGGTTGAACAAACTTCAGTCTCATTCTATTATGGAAAATTATGAGCTATTAATGGCAACGGTCTAGCTAGAGATAAAGACCTGGTTAGTCCACTTACTACTGACAAGTCTTGTTTGGATACAAAAGTTGATTTTATTGAGTGAAATCCCTGATTTATACACTGCTTGTGCAGTGACCAGAGCATTGGCAAAAAGAGCTCTTGAGAATGATATTGATCAGGAAATTATTCATTTAGCTGATAAATTTATCGGTTAGTATTTTGATGAGGTCACATTTGCTTCCATTATTGATAAAAATCGTTAGATATTAATGACAGTTATCTTCTTTCTGCTATAATTCTCTTAATTAGAATCGTTCCAAGATCATATCGACAAGAAATTCTTGATCTAGCCCATGTAACTCATTTAGGAGTCCGTAAGATTTATCACAAGATCTTGAATCATTTTTATTGGCCGAAATTTAAAAGTGATGTTTGTTGATACTGTAGATCGTGTCACACGTTAAATGGTAGGAAAACCCAATCAGAAGATACCTAAGACTCATCTGCAACCTATTCCTGCATTTGACGAACCATTTAGCAGAATAATGGTAGACTGTGCTGGTCCCTTACCTAAGACCAAGTCAGGCAACCAATATTTGTTGACCATTATGTGTGCGTACACAAGATTTCCTGCGGCAATTTGCTTGACAAATATTAAAATTAAAAGCGATAGTAAACGTTTTGTAACACTATTTGGCCTGCCGGAATCCGTTCAGTTCGTTCAAAAATCAATCTTTCTTTGTCTGAAATTTTTCAACGAGTTATGAATGAATTAGATAGCCAACAGCTTCGAGCTTCTGTCTATCGTCCTGAAAGTCAACGGTGGTTAGAAATATTTAATGAAATGTTGATGAAGATTATTCGGTCAAATTGCTTTGATAACGGAACGGATTGGTATTAGGGTGTTCATTTGCTGTTGGGAAATCAAATCAAAGTATTATTAGTTTCTAATCTTTCTGGACACACTGTCGGTGGACCATTGAAATTATTAAAAGTGAAACTTCTTTCAAATGAAGATTCCAATACTATCTTCTCGACTATGTCTCTGATTTCAAATATAAGTTGTAAGAGGTTTGTGAAGTAACAAAAACTAATCTTCACTCAACTCAGTAAAAACTGAAATGGCAGAAATACACAGGAAAACAGTTTTCAGCCTGGTGTTAAAGTACTGGCTGTCTTGCCATGCCTCAGAATCCCCTTAGGGATAAATTGTATGGTCCTTAGACAATTGCAAATAACGTAGGTGACTTACACTACATCAATAACACTTCTGGGAGGCGGAAATAGAAACAATTATATCATATAAATATCCTAAAGAGGTATTTTTAGCAATGATTGCCCAATCAATTATTCAATCAATTTGGTTGAACCTGTCCCACACGGTGAGGATGTAAATAATGAAATGCAGTCTGACAGTAGTTACTTAGGTTTAACCAATTATCGGAATTCAGAAATATTAAACAATTTGAACCAGAAACTTTGACATCTACAGGCACAGGAAAAGAGTGAACCAAAGCAGCTATCAAATGAATATGAGCACTTATTTCCTATTTTCCAAACTCGAACAAATAAAATCTGACATAACATTATGATTATAGATTCTATACCTGTGAAATAACATCCTTATAGGATGAATCCTCAAAAGTACGAATGTTTGAAAAAAGAAGTTCAGTATTTATTCGAGAACGAATTTATAGAACCAAATAAAAGTAACAGGAGATCACCGTGTATTCTTCTGCCTAAACTAGATAATATATTCCGCACGTGTACTGACTATATAAAGTTAACAGTGTCGCCAAAACAGAATCATTTCGAATGCCAAAAATCGATGACTGCATTGGCAAAACTGAAAACGCAAAATATGTCACAAAATGTGACCTTTTAAAAAAATTCTGGCAAATTCCAATCACAATAAAAGCAACAGCAATTTCGGCAATTACAACTCTAGATGGACTTAATTAATATAAAGTGATGCCGTTTAGTTTGAAAACTTCTCCGTCAACATTCCAATGTTTACTGATCATGACAAGATCAAGATAGATAATTGTGACGCATACATACTTAAATACTGTAGAACTGTAACTAGAAAGAACACTTGAAAGCCATTCGGAAATTCTTTGATCGACTCAGTGATGCAAATTTGACAATTTAATTTACGTAAGAGTGAGTTTTGCAGTGCTTGTGTCACATGTTTATAACCGTGTGTGGGATATAGTGAAGTAAAATCTATAGAAGTTAAGCTCAATGCTTTCTCCGAATTTCCAGTGCCTGTAATTAAAAGCAACTGATGCGATTTTTTGTTTGGCTGGATGTTATCTGAATTTTTTTTAAAAATATCTCGATAACTGCCGAGCCTTTGACATATTTGTTGCGTAAGAAATCGAAGTGGAATTGGTCTGACAAATATTGGGAATCTGTTGAGAAATTAAAGGTAATACTTACATGTGCATCAGTTTTATCAGCTCCAAATTTTAGCCAATTATTAAAATGTCCGTTGATGCAAGTGATGTTGGGGTTCTTGGAGTATTGGTTCAAGAAGACAAAAATGGTGTGGATCATCCAGTATGCTATTTCTCTAAAACTTAAACGAATGCCAGAGAAATTATTCGACAATCGAGAAGGAATGTTTGGTTTTGATATAGGTTTTGCTTATTTGTGCGTCTTTTTAAATTTTGTTTAACGTAGCTTTAACAATTTTAGTCATATCGCTAAGATATCTGCATTGTGGTGGCTTATATTGAGGTCTGCCACTGGGGCATCGTGCTGCAGACACGTAGCATCATGTCCCACTCAGACACATTATCCTGGCACGAGGCCGACCAGTCCTAACACTAACCTCTTAATGCTGAGGTGCTAATAATATTTGTATAAGTCTTTGGTATGACTCAGCCTGGGTTCGAACCCGCGACTTCCTGCATCCAAGGCGACTCTAACCATTTATGCCACCGGAGTAATCGATATTGGCTTTGCAACATTTTGAACGATATATTAGTTCAGGTCCTTGTCAGATTATTGTATTCTGTAATCACAACCCTCTAAATTTCATTAACAAAATGAAAAAAAATCAAAGACTTTTGAGATGTAGTTTGATGCTGCATGAATACAATATTGACATCAGACACATCAGAGGAAAAGTAAAAGTGATGATAGATGCATTCTGACGTGTACAGATGTACCGTAGAGTATTGTTTTGTGTATATTGTGTGCTATTTTTAAGACATCTATCTTTTTCTAATTGTATACTTATTTTATATTGTGTGCTTAACTTTTGTCCGTGATTAAGGGTCAAGTTTTTTGCATATCTGACTTTTGCCATGAGTGTGGTCGATGGTTTAAAATGTAATTTTTTGAGGAAGTAAAACTAACTTAATTATGCAATTCGTGTCACAGACCTCGTCTGTGCTAAGTGAACCAACTCCGTTTTAGAGATTTCTTAGAACACGTGCATCAACCCAGTCTGATACACGTCATCAGCCAGTACTCTATGGAGCGTTCTTATTCTTTTCAGGACGTGTGACGAATGAAAGACATCAATGCGGGGTGGGAGGAGAGCATATAATAGTGACAGGTAAGTATTACATAATTAAGTATTACATAATTCAAACTAGTATTAATCACCTCAAAACTACATTTTAATGTCAGTAAGCTTGCCTGTCACTATTATTAAGCTGAATTTGCAGTAAGGAGGGTGGCTGATTAACTTCGAGAAGAGTAAAATGCAGAAAAAATTACTCACCTTCTAGTCCAAGCAGTCATCTGCAGTTATATGCTATATTTGTCTGGTTCGCTTATTGTGTAGAGACGATCTGACCCAGAGAGAAAATACGTTGGCTCAAGTTTATTAATAACCAAAGGTAAAATGAAGAGAAAATTGTGTGTGAGCGCCTAAACGCAAACTTCATAATATTGTCTAAAGAAGAATGGTTGAAATATGCACAGGAAGTAGCAACAGCCCCGACTTCGTGGGTTTGACCTTTATAAACGATAAGTCTCTTTTGTGAGAGGCCCATGGCCTCTCTTGATGGTGAGCAAAATCCATCGAGAGATAGTGGATGCTGAAATATGAGCTGAACCCCTTAAGGGGAGAAAAAGCCATGTCCTATTATTCCTTCTCCCTTTAGCTAATGCTAAAATCGAAGTGCCTAAATGGGCAAAGAAGTCTATCATGGTCATCCCGAACACAGATTCGACTCAGACTGGAGATTTCAATCCGGGATGGAAATACTGATGGAAGTTTGTTTTTGGCAAGGAAACCAGGCTGACGGAGTTATAATTCTCATTGAATCATAAACATCCTTCCTCAATTGATAAAGTATGTAACTCGCTTTTTCTTTAAGCTAACACAAAGGTCCAGAAGAAAAATGGTTTTAAGCAAAGATTTTCAAAAGAGTACCCATTCAAAGGGTCATAGGGTGTTTTTGTCAATGCCAACAGAACGCATGAAATGTTCCATTTTGGTGTCAGTGAGCTCGAAATACTTGATAGGATCCGATAAGTGAGGATCTGAACCAATGGATTGACCTTGGAAAATTAAGAGTGTTTGAAAGGGCAGTCCTATGACCTTTGATTGTAGAGGTTGAACAAGATCTCTCCTCAAACATGAAGAGAAGAAAATTAGTTACTGCAGCAAGAGATGATCGGCAAGGATGAACGCGTTTCCTAGCACAGCAATCACAGAAGATTTTCCACTTTGCATCGTAGACCTTTGATGTAGAACATCGCCGGGCTTGTACAATGCAGGCAGCAACTTTTCTCGCAAACTCTGCCTGGCGGATCGATCGTTTGAGAAGAGCTAAGCGTGAAGGTGGAGGATCTGGGACTTGGTGTGAACCAAGAAGATTGTCCCACGGAGGTAACATCCATGGTGTGTTGATCAACAGGTTGAGTAAGTCGTTGAACTACGACCTTTGCTATTTCAGAGGTGCAATCAGGATGATCCCTGCGGAGAATATCCTGATCTTGTGCAATGATTGTGGAATCAACCGGAAGGGTGGGAATGCATAAATAGACAATCGATCTCAATTTAGACTGAAGGCGTCCACTGCTCAGGCTGCCTGATGTTACGACTCTATGGTTATAAACTAAGTAACAGAAAAAAGCAAAACCAACAAGTGCTACAAAATTTGACAAGCAATTTAATCAACAAAGTTATAAATTAAATTGTGAGAGGAACTTACAATATTATGAAGAGAATCCAAAATAATCCTGATAAAATTCTATGAAACTCAAAAGAATTAAATGTTCCGTATTAATTTCAAAACCGGAAATGTACTGGGTTCGCCATTCCAGGACTCCTTTGAATAATTATCAATAATTCCAGAATAATATTAAAGTCACAATAGTGAGTACTTTCTATTTCCACTAGACTGTCCAAACAAATATTTTTCCTCCTCGAATATATCTAAGTACAACATAAAACATTTCTGCAGACTTACAGCAGGAACACAAGAAATGAGGATGACTCCAAAATAGGAATGAATCTGTTTGCTCAATTCTCTCCTGATATACTGTACACCTTCTATTACGACTGTATTTCACAATATACTCCACGTGACGGATCTTACTACTCAACTTATCTCCAACTTGCCTGTTCATGTGACCTTGCCCAACAAATGGGAAGCTACTGAATTATTGCAGAACCTTCAAAATCCCATCAGCCAATGGAAACTTAACCCAAAGACGACATTACGTCTAATTATTAAGAGTATTACTAGTAATTGTCAACACATATGTAAGCATCTATTTATAGATCCTATGTAATACTATATCCTTTACAGACCCAGGTCACGTTGGCACAGTCTAACTAAAGATATTCTATACAATTTACAGCCATGAATAAAATTACAAAATTAGATAAAAATAATCACGTACCAGGTGTTACAAATAAAATAGATATACATAATACTGGTGTGCTACTAGGGAGGCATAAAAGGGGAGTTTTTGTTTGTGTTTTGTCTCAACAAGTCCACTAGAGGTAGCTCTCAAAGCCTGAACTGAGACTCTAGAACTGCTTGAAGAATACACCATTCTGTTATGACTACCTTGCCTGTTCTGGATAGACTGTTTGCCAAAATGTTTTATTCCCTGAAATGTCACAAACTCTGAGTGTAATCAATTCCCACAATATAAAGGAGCCACTGATCGCACGTGATGCTTGACCAGGCCTCCGAAAAGAGGGCCAATTGTGCACCTATCTGTATTAAAAGAAGATGTATGCACTAAGGATGACCTCTCTTTTCCCCTTTCTCCTCTTTTGGGAAGGGGGGAAGCCAAAGTAGACCGCCTTCCCTTGTCCTTGGCTCTTTGCTTATTTCGTCACGGAGAGGACTTATAGGAGGCTTGGTTACTTTGCTGTTGTGGTTACGTACTACGTTTTGTTAGAAATTGTGACTGACCAATAGCTCGAGCAGTATATGTGCAGATACTGACCAGTTTTGACGGGCCAGCAACCGATACAAGGGACCAATGTTTTTGGTCCCTCAAGTCCTGAGAGGCGATTGTGGGAATTAGACCGCCGAATAAGGTCTCTGAATCCAGGGTGTAGCCCTCAAAAGATTTTTGTTACATCTCGACGTAGATGAAGGAGCTCCGCTGACAACTCCATCATCGTAGACGATGTGTATCGTGAAGTCTTCGCCACAGCCTCTAACAGTCGCTGCAAAGCAACGGGTGTTAAGTTATAGTCACTAGTGACACTGAGCCCACATATGGCAAATTGTTGCGTTTCCTCATCAGGGGAGTGACAAAATATCACCATAGTATTTGAGTTCAAGCGAAGAGTAAATCCTGCAAACAGGTTTAGCCATCGTTCGAACTCTCCCACTTCCGAGGAAGTTCTCTCAAATCTAGATTACCATTGACTATATGTGACAGGTCATTGACCCCACCGGGTGTATTACTATCTTTGCTTGTGGTACAGTGATATGTCTCGTGAAGGTGCTGCTCCTCCCCCTTTTATTCGGGGTAGCGCACACGAACCCTTGAGACATATCTGTTACTATCTCACATGTAGTAACACTATTTCTCTCCTGGAAGATATTATCCCTCTCTCTTTTATTAGGGGAGATGCAGTGAATTCCATATTGTCTAGGGAAGGTACCGCTCCTCCCTCGTTGTTCGGGGGGAGTGCACTCGATCCCTTTAGAAATATCTGTTACTATCTCAGAGGTAACACTAGTATTACGTTCCATGTGAGATTTATTTGATCCAGAGAAGGAAGAACATGCTTCCATCCTCTTCAGACATGCGTGATGGCTTTCAGCAACAGCAAGGTCCAAAGTGTCGTCTGGCCAAAGCAACACATAATAGATCCATCTATTTGTGTACATTTTGTACACAATAAACAAGTTTTGCAAGTGTCTCCATGGACCTTTAATATGCCGACGCTTACTACCTTCTTGAGACGTAAGAAAAATTAAAGCTCTAACAAAATAACAGAGAAATGATGATAATAAAAACAAGGGATGTTTCAGCCTCGTTGTATAACCTTACTACTTTTTTTAAACAAGAATGTTCGCATTTATTCCGTTGTTCCGTGTACAACTTGCAAACACCATAACATCATTGTTGTGTTGGAGCAATGTAATAAAAAAACCAACCAAACAAAACCTACTAAAACATTTAAGGTGCCTAGAACCTATTAATAAATAACTGTTATGAGATTATGGGTCGTAACCACATTATTGCATTAACAAACAATAATCACAGTAATATCTGGATCCCACCCACCCACTCCCTATGTCAAATTGTTGTGATTGGATAATTTTCGAGAACCCAGATTAGGGAGTACTGTTATGTATATCTATATTTTTGTAACTCCTGGTACATGATTTTAGCTAATTTAATGATTCTTATTCATGGCTGTAATGTGTATCGAATATCTTTTGTTATAAAGGTGGGGTGACGTCACGTTATTGGACATTGGCAACAATGTTGCAAGTGGTTGACCTAGTCGGACCAAACAGTGACAGCGGGGAAAAAAAAGCTATAATGCTTGGCGGGGCGGGACATATAACTTATATAACGCTTGGCTGGGCGGGACATATAAGTTTATATAACGTTTGACTGGACGGGAACCCGTACCGTTCATACAAAAAACACAAACATCGCCTGGCTGGGCGGGACATATCACTGGATAGACATAGACAAACAAACAAACAAACAAAGACACAAATATGGCAAGAAAGCAAATCTTTTCTAGACATATGAGTGGCCCTGAACAGGGCCTTTGGGTGTCTTCTATTTTCTCTCCTCCCTTCTTTTTCTCCACCAACACCCTATCTTCCCTATCACATTTTTCTTCTTTTTCGTCTCCTTTTCATTCTCCTCCTCTTCCTCCTTCTCCTTTATCTCCTCTTTCTTCGTCTTCTCATTTTCTTCTTCTTTGCCCATCTTCTCGTTCCACAATCTCATTCTCTTTTTGTCCTCTATGTCTTCCTTTTCCACTTTAATTATTTCCTTTAAATTGTCTTTCCCTTTCTTCAAATTATTGATCTCCATGGCCAATCTGTTCGGGCTATAAGCCACAAATAGCATTCTCACCAATTCCTCTACAATACCAATCGTATCTACCACCTCTTGCAATCTCATCATCTTGTCTAAACAGTAGGTTGCCATTTTGTATTCAATGTTGAATGGCGCGAATTGATTGATTCTTTGGATTTACGTCGCGTGCGCCCTTTCGGGCACAGCAGGCTACTAATTATTCCTGGGGGAAGGGATAAGAGCCTCATTCCCCAGGCGTTAATGCTCTCAAGGAGAGCTGTTAAATATAGCCGTCAGGTAGCGGAACAATAAGTTCCATGCTACCTGAATGGAAGGCTTTCATGAGTGGGATTGGACCCAGCACACACTCACGTTAAATGTAGAATGGGTTTCCAATCAGAGGCTATCTTGAGTGGGAATCTTCCCAGCACACACTCAAGTTTGAACCGGATCGAAGTCTACAGCGGTGTGTCAGGTGTCAACCAAAGCAGTATGTAACGCCAGTCGCGATTGGTCGGCGACTATGACGTCACATCGGGACACCTGAAGGTAGGACGGGTGGAAAGAGTTCTACATCTCCGTCCATGTACGAGCGTCCGAGTGAGGAAAAGGAGGAAAAGTGTCTCGGCAGCCGGTGCGATAAGAAGCTGTGAATGTCGTGTACGCTCCAAAACGCCCGTCCGTACTTTTTTCAAAATTCA
>JAECUM010025559.1:0-43888 GCA_016617855.1 Megalonaias nervosa
TTCAAGACAAGATTTTGTATCCCACCACCAGGAATTTCAACATCAATATTCTGTCGTCGAGTATCTGCTGGGCGATAACATAATGGTACAGGTAGATCTGAAAACTTTTCTTTATGTAACATAAATAATTTCTCCTGTAGTTCATCACGAACTATCTTTCTACTTGCAACTATTAAATCAGCGGGATTCCATAAACTCAGAAAATCATTCATTGTAGTCTCTGGAATTACTCCTCGCATTATTTCAATTGTATTTTATCCGGCTGTAGTCTGATTAACCTTTTAAACTCCATCAACGGTTCATCAATAGCTCTATGGTCATCATTTATTTCTTCATAATAATCTACGTTATTCTTCAGCCATTCATGTGGTGACTGTCCAATAAAGGATGGTGGTTGACCATGATCGCCACACATAATTACAGCAGTATTCTTTGTTAATAACCAATCAAGAAATGTTTTAATATTTCTAACGGTACCGTGTCTACCTCGTCTCATTTAATATATTTAGGTATATATTTCTCACCCATTCGTTCAGGAGTCCATGTGTCTCCACACCATCTAAAGAAACTATGATATGTACATGATTTTACTCCTCGTTCTTTATTTCCCTGGCTAATTTATGTGTCGGTGTCAAAACAATTATATCTGAATTATTTTTCATGAATAATTTAATCACACATGTTGTTTTACCTGAACCACCGCATCCGTTAAGATAAACAGTTTTATGTCTATCCACAGGATCATATACAGATGGTGCTAATGACTTTGATACTTGATATATTATTAGTAATTTTAATAATGTCATCTTCGTTGAGATCAGGAAATTCTTTCCTGGCATCATCAATATTAAATCTGTCTGGTTCTGGTAACCAGACTTGCTTTTGTAACCGATACGATATAATCGCTTCACTCACCTTCAATAATGTTAAAATTCCAACATCAAGCATGTATCGCAATAGTACTATTTGAACCCAACATTTTTCTAAAAAATGTCATCCAAACCAAGCATAAGTAATCGGATGGAGATTTTCTGCAAACTCAAATGATTCTACATGAGCAAATCCGGTTAAGTCAAAATCTGGTAAATGTCCGTTTATCGCAACTCTGGCCATTTCGTGTGATGGATGTTCAAATCTCTTAAAGTATTCAGAACATTCTCCGTATCCAAGAAAACTTCCAGGATAACATGCTACCATATCAACGGATATAACGTCATTATACTTATATTTAGTATTCCACAATCCTCCGTGTCCATATTCTACGCAGCTTTTATGGATATCTTCAAGAAATTCCGATCGTGTTGGTTTCCATAAATTTTTCTCCTGAGCAAAGTGAGCCGCTATAGATGGAACTGTAAAACAATTATTCAGTAATTGTCTAACTTTGACATCGTCAGAAGTATATTTCAGCGCAAGATGTTCCATTTCTACATGAAGAGATTCTGTACGGTAAATATCACCATTAGGCCGTACAAACTGATCATAATGATCATATTCTGAACTTTGAAATAACCAAACAGATACAGGATCGTTTTTACTGATATTTTTGATAAAATCAAATATATGACCATTATAAAATTTAACCGTTCTGTCTCGTGGAAATATTGTTACAGCATTAGTCCATGCATGTGCATTATGATCAATAATATCTATCGGAGCTCCTCTTGATTCATATTTCGATTTATATAAAATCTCTCCGGTTAACGTCTTCACTGTTATTGGAAATTTTAATAGCTTTCCCAACTCAGCAACATCTTTAATAGATGCTCCAGTATCTTTAACTGATTCTGCCCACGTATTTATTTTTTACGTCGTAAATCTGTTAAACCATTACCACGTATCGCATTTATGAAATGTTCTGTAACTCGTTCAGGCACGCAGTTTATTCTTGACTCTGACAGTCTCATCGGTTTGAGATCCCCAACGTCAGGTTTATTATTCAGCGGATATATTGCATATACAACCGCAGTAACTGGATATGCGCGTTCATAATACAGTTTGTCAATACCAGTTAGTATTCCGGGCTTAGATTTATTACTCAAAAGAACAATATTATTTTCTGACTGTATGCGGACTGGATCACGTTTGTCACGGATAATCCAAGTATCATCGTCCGTCTTTACGATAAATTTTATTAAAATAAAATATTTTTGATCATCAAGGTGATTAATAATTGCTTTTCCTCGTTTGTCATTCATTATAGTATCGACAATATTTCCGATTCTGAATGTTGACCATACATGAGCAGCACCACTATTACGAAATTCCTTCTTTGCTTCACGGATACGTTCGGTTATATCCTCATTTGTTAAAGCTATATCTTGCATCAAAGTACTAAATTTATATTCTGATAGTCTGTCAAGATCAAATCTAGGTCTATAAGGTTTAATTGCTGATAATTCATTATCCATTATTATAATTAAGACAAATATTTAAATTAAATTTTATATATATATAATGATTAAAACAAAGAATCGATGTATTTGGCTCAAAATTGGATATACTTCTCCTTGTAACAAAGCATGCGTGAATGAATTCTGCTGCTACCATATGCAAAGCGTTAAAAATGGTAGTCTAGGACCAAAACCGTGTGTGCAATGTGGTGTTGGAGTCAGAGGAAAAACTCAGTTATGTGTAAAATGCGGCGGTAAAAAATATAGAGAATTAAAACGATATTATGACAAAAAAAATAATACTTTGACATTGTCAGGTAAATCTCCTATAAAAACCGTAGAAGATTATCTGGTCAGATTTCAAAACAATGATTTAAACAAATAATATTATATATATAAATGGAGCAAAACGAATTTGTGACACATCCAGTATATACAAATTACGAAGCATCCCGAGATGGTGTAATCAGACACTGTAAATAAAAAAAACAGTCGGTAGCCTTGATAAATTTGGTTATTTTAGATTCCGTGCTGGAAATAAAAATTATTTATCACATATATTCATACACGAATGTTTTCGTGGAGTCGTTAAAAATGGACTTGTAGTTGATCACATTGATGGAGATCCCAAAAATAATCATCTATGTAACATGCAAGCTATTACACAGAGTCAGAATTCTGCACGTGGAAATACAGGAAGGTGTAAAGTATTCGGAAAGAGAGTTATTAAATCCGTAAATACAGAAACAGGCCAAGAAATAACTTTTCCATCAATAAATGCAGCTGCCAAATATTTTAGCATACATCCACAATCGGTACAATTTGTCGCAAATAAAATATACAAATCTGCATATTCAATAAAATATGATCAGCCGATAATATTTGAATATATCTAACTCTGTACTCCTAACTTAAAATAACAAAAAACAAAATAAATATTTTTTTTTTTACTGCATATAGTTCGACTCTGTCAATTTTGCCAGGGGTTTTGTTTAGCAATCACCACAGTCAAAGGTCCACCTTCACTGTCGCTGCTCTCAGTGTCACTTTCACTTTTGACAGAATCAAATAACATAATTTTTCTCAATTGCATTACACGATTGTCCACAATCTTTTTTCTTTCGTACTCTTGAGATAATTCGGATCTAATCTTTTCGATTGAACGTGCAAGAGGTGCAAATAGCTTCACCTGTTTGTCGTTTACCATTGCCAAGGATTCTAACATAGATTGATAAATTAACTTCACGAATCTATAATTGGAGAGTAATGTGTATTTATTCTCGAATTTTCGTTGTTGTAATAATTCAAAATCACACATAATTTTTTGAGGATCAAGATTATCAAATATTTTTATTCCGTCATGTTTTAATTTTTTAATAGCAGAAATAATATCATTAATGTTTTCGTAGTTCATTATATATATAAATATTTCTTTAAAATAAAAATAACAAAAAACATATAACCACAACACAACCCCATATGAGCTCCTAGATTGCCAAACAACATTCTAGCAAGCTCAGGGGCATTTGAAATATCCCCATGTGAACTCCTAGGTTGTCAAACAACATCCTAGAAAGCTCAGAGGATATTCGAAATTAGACGAAACACAACACATAAACTTATCCTAATGGACAGCACAAACATAAACTTATCCTAAACTTATCCTAATGAATATATAATTGTATGATTGTATGAATATGAATATACACAATGGTGATGACGAGGGAATCTTGTCTACGTCCAACAGATTTTGTACACTCTCCCCCCATACAAAACCCCGGGGAGTGCAAAAGTACACCCACCACAAGGGTGTATGATAGGAGAGTGTATTTTCTCTGTTGTGGATTTCGAGGAAATTCTCCGGGTTCCCCCAATTAATAGCATCCGTCGCCGAATGCAAGATAATATATCTTTAGCATTTTTGGAGACTCGAACACGCGAGAGTTTGCAGAACTTCGATCTACGTACAAACGCCTTACCACCTCGGCCACCGCTCTCTTATAAATATGCAGTTAAATTTAAGTATATAAAACTATTTGCACTGTCTCACATGTGAATACTCTGGACTTGAATTACTAATAGAATAAAATCAGTTATTGTAGAACTGTAGTGTGAATTTACTTCAATTTTTCAAACATAATTCATAAAATAATCGCATATTACAATTTCTGTATGAGTTATCGTTCGTTAAGGTCAAAATACATGTGTTAGAGCTAAAAATAACTCTACGCACTTGCAGCAGCAGAGAGAGTGAACCCTACAACTTTGCAGAGACCTTATTTTTTGAAAACTAAGAGTTCCTACGAAGGCTGAAAAAAGAAGTTTTTGCCTTAATAATGAAAACTTCTCTAATTGACCAGATTTTTTCACGCGCTGGTCACTACGCGTATGTCGTCCACCCTCTCTGCTGCTGTAATTAAATCATCATTGTTATATTAATAATGAATATTGGAGAACCACACTCAGCTAAATTAGCTCGAGAGCGACTAAAGGCAATTAAAAAATATCTACCTGTTCGTGATTCTGTTAAGCAACAACTACAATCGCGTCAGGAATATCAAATTGAATTTGAGGAGGATACAAAACGATTATTTAAACCTATCACTAAGACCACTAAAAGTCTTCTTCCTGCGTTAGAAAAAACTGCCGAGGTAACTGGAAAAACAGCTGAAACAACTGAGAAAACGACAAAGTTTCTTGAAGAACTTCCAGAAAAAATAGCTGCTGCGATGCCAGTCCCGGAAATACCTGATGATGAAGATCAACCTAGGGGTGATGAAGCAGAAGGTGCCGAAATAGGTGATATAAAGGAACGTCTACCAGAACAAGAAGAAAGAATTAACATAAATGACAAATTTATCAAAGGTGCTATTGCTTATATTAAAAATATTAAAAGTTCAGGAGATTTAGCTGTGATTGCTGTGCAAAATTTCAATAATCGAAAACAGTTTTTAAAATCTGAATATGCTGATAAACCTATAAGTCGTGATAATTGGTACAAATGGATATTTCGCATACACCATAACGTTGATCAGGCTAGAAATAGCGATCCAAGATATATTGAGTATATTCATACAATAGATAGTTATATTTCCTTTATACAATTACCACCAGAACAACAACAAATACTAAAACAACAACATCAACAACAACAATGTCAACAACAAGCACCACCAAAACAAAAAGAACCACCAAAACAAGAAGCACCACCAAAACAAAAAGATCCAAAACCATTTCAGCAATCACTTCGTGATTATCCAGAATCACCACCGAAATCAAGTAAAAAGAAATCAAGTAAAAAGAAAAAATCGAAATCAAGTAAAGAGAAAGAAGAAGAAGAAGAAGAAGAATTTCAAGATGCTCCCGGAGCAACTGGAAGTGGTCTAGGAAGTGGTCTTATTACTTGTCCCAATAATGTCCTTGCTGACGTTAATCGACTAGAAATTCTCATTGGAGGAAAACGAGCTGGTAATAATTCCCCAGAAATCATTAATGAAGCAGCTGATATTTGCAAACGATTATTTACAGGCGGTATCATGGATATTAATGTATATGGGTCCCTCATTAATGAAATCAGTGACGATTTCACTTATGACTACCACAGTGACTAAGTATGTAATTAGTTATAAAGTAACGTAATAACAAAATGATCGTGCATGGTACTCAACGTGGACCTACCATGGTCAGGGTAATAAACTCTCGATTACCGGTATACAAAACGACCTACGGAGATGGATTAGGTGATGTTGTTCAGGGTCTGTTTAGAAGAATAGCCCCAAAAGCAATACCGATTGCAAAGCAGCTAGGAATGAAAGCTATTGATGTTGTTCGTGAAAAAGGTATAGGCGCTGTTGGTAATATTGCTAGCAAAGCATTCTCAGCAATCAAAGATAGACTATCACGATTAATACGCAGACCACAACCCGTCCGACCTCAACCTGTGAAATTGGCCAGCACTGAAGTGATGCCCGCAAGTGTAAGTAAAATAATAAATCAAGCCGCTAATCAAAAACTAGCGGAGTTGGCTGATGTACCAATGTCGGAAAAGGAAAAAAATATAACCGCTAGTCTGATAGCAGGAAGTGGTCTCACTTCCCGAAGTGGTCTTCGTGTTAGACGAAGACGATAATAATAAAGATGTTTAAGCGCATATCTGATCCCGCGTTTGACATGGACGCACCAGTTCTCAAAGATGAGTCTGTGCGCGATTATCAGTATTATTCTTATGACGCACGAATGCCAGATCAGCGTGGAAGAATTGAACTACAAGTTCAGGATACAAGTAGATATTTCTTACCCGCTGAAGCATTTATCGAAATAGAAGGTAGACTCTTGAAAGCAGATAATACAGCATACGGATTTTTAGATCGACCTGGTTTTGTTAACAACGGTGTCATGGCTTTATTTAACAGTGCCATATATATCATTGACGGAAAGAATATTGAATTATGCCTGGAAAACGTGGACGTTGCCACGACAATACTTGGTCTTGCAAGATACAGCGATGATTACTCAAGGTCAGCTGGTCCATCAATGATGTTTGCAAAGGATACAACTGATTTTCCAGAAAATAGAAACGTAACTATTGGTGATGTGAGAGCTGCAGGAGGAGCTGTTGATGCCCCTGCAGTATTATCAATGAATGAAAACTTCAACTTGGGATTCGCATCACGTCGAACAATGTTAAACGGTAATGAAGAATTTTCATGTGTGATTCCACTGTCGCATATTTTTGGATTCTGCAGAAATGTTAGGAAGGTTATATTTGGCGCTAAACATACAGTGGTACTTGTTAGAAAAGCCACCGACGATGATGCAATATGGCGACCTGGTGCAGTTGATGCAGGTAAAGTAATACTGACAAAACTTTCGTTGTGGATGCCGACAATGACCCCATCGATTACCAAAGAACAACGATTACTTTCTTTCATGGACAGTGGTGGTAAATCAATGTTGTCATGGTTGACTATGACCACAGATAGTACTCAAGGTACTGTTGCTGGTTTATTTACATGGCAGATAGCATCACAGCAGGGAGTGTCAGCACCACGGCATATATTTATTGCTTTTCAGGAAAATACCAGAGGAAACTCACAAGAACGAAATCCAATGGTGTTTGATACGCTTGGAGTTAGTGAAGTTTCTTTGAGGATAAATGGACACAAGAACCTTCCGAAGAAGTGTTGCTAAATTTTGAAAATAATCATGTTACACGTGCATATCATCGTCTGATGACGTTCATGGGGCGTGATCAAAATGTTGATTCTGGGTTACATATATCTCAGCGTGATTTTACAACACTGTATCCGATTTATTACTTCTCACTAGAACACTTAGATTTGTTCAGACAATCAGTAGTTGATATACATTTTCGAGCTCGTGTAGCCCGACTGCCCGCTGCTGGTTACAGAGCAATCGCCGTTATACTCAGCGATAAATCGATGTTACTCGAAGGTGTTGGTGGACGAATGAGAGTTATTGATGCTCCAGTAGAAAACATGTAATTAGATCGTTCATAATATTGATAATGTCATATCATCACGTTAGTGTGAGTCTGACTCCTGGTCAGATCAAAAAGCTGCAATCAGCATCAAAAAATAACTGTGGAATAAAAATATCGCTAAAGCGAGAACAGATGAGCGGTGCAAATAAATTATCGTTGACCGAGCGTCAGTTCAGAAACTTCAATGAAGCCAAAAAATCAAATAAAGGTATAAAACTTAATCTTTCTGCGGACGTCATCAAAGATATTGCTAAGACGGGTGGTATATTTCCACTTCTCGCAGCTATACCAGCTTTAATAGCAGCTGGAGCCCCAGCTGTTGCAAAAGCAGCTGCATTAGGTGCTGTTGGAACCGCTGCTGGAATGGCATTAAAGAAAGCAACCGGACAAGGAATCAAAAAAAAAGGGAAAAGGTCTAAGACTACCAGGAACCCCGTATTCGTGGTACGGAAAGGGTCTAAGATTACCAGGGACCCCGTATTCGTGGTACGGAAAGGGTCTAAGACTTCCCGGGACAGTTTACTAATATCACCCATGCCCAATTTTGATTTACTTAATGCTGCTAAGCAATTAAAAATAAAAAATTTCAGAGGTGTTTTTATGCGCGATCAATTGCCAAAAAAACCAAACAATATTGAAACCGGTATCATTAATCTCGATAAAAACTCTGGCCCAGGCACGCACTGGGTCGGATATGCAATTGATCCACGTGGAATTATTTATTTCGATTCGTATGGATTAGCACCACCAAAAGAATTTTTAGAGTACGTTACCGGCGATAAAAGTATTCCAATCTGGTATTCAACGCTACCAACACAAAAAATAACTGATCCCCCAATATGCGGTCGTGAAACCCTAGCTGTGCTTGATGCTGTATCAAAATCAACAGCGCCACCTCATGAAGTCGTGCACGCGTTCACTACACTACGTCATAACAATTAAACAAATATCAGTAAATAAAATAGTAGATATTTAAGGAAGATCTACTCGCAAAGATCAGAAGGTCGATTTATCTAAATATGCAACTCTTGATCAGCTCAGAAATGAAATCGATGATTTATTAAATATCACAAGTGTTGATCAAAATGAAGTCGTTGTTTTTCAGGACAAACAAGGACGATTAAAAACGAGTAACATACAACTACTACATGCACTTGTACGAATTCCCAACGCGGTTGATAATAATATCGTTACTTTTACTGATCAAGGTAAAATACAGGATTCCGGTAAATCGGTTAACGACTATCTTAAGAAAACTGGTGACATATTTACCGGTGACATTATTATGTCAGGAAGAAAAATTACGTATCTTGGAGATCCAATCGCAAATACAGACGCAGCAACAAAAAAATACGTCGATGATCAAGAATTCAAGTACGTGTCAGTGCGCGGTGGTATAATGCGTGCATTTCTCGACATGAATAATAATGGTATTAATAATCTCAGAACACCAGAAACAGATTTTGACGCCGCAACGAAGAAATACGTCGATGATAGCAATAAATCATTAACGACAATCATTGATGGAATTGCTGCATTTAGAACTGATTTTACCAATCACGTGCAAACGTTTCTAAATTTCCGTAGAAATATAAACAGATCTATTAATGACTTTTTTGAAAATCCACCAGTCGTTGACATAAAACTTACCGATATTAACATGAAAATCAACGATATTGTTAGTGGCATTCCTAACATTGTTCAAAAAACTAATCTCATTAGAATTCCACACAGACGAGCTAACAATATCGTGTACACAGTCGCATCAGGAAAAGCAACATGGTCGCAGGAAAATAACACTTTTAAACACATCGCAGAAGTCACTGGTGTATACAGACTGTCCGTATTTAGTAGTGCAAAATTCAGTATATTTACCACATTTCCATGGCGTCATTCAACCGATGATTTTTCTGGAATTGTGTCTATAGTGTTAAACAAAGATATCGAGGAAACGGTTATGCTGATAGCGGATGATAAAAAGTTAACCGCAGCGACTTATTGGTGGTGCATTGAGTTTGTATGTGAAACTCCTCAATTAGTTATCTAGATAAATATAATGAATCAAGAGTCATTTATGGACGTTCAACGTCACAGATACGCTCAAGTATGTGAGTGTCAAACCAAACTAAAAAATATCATCGACGATTACACGATAAAGGTAAAAAAATATCGTCGACGTATGGTTGTTATTGATATAATGGTATACTCGGTTTCTGCTGTTATTGCTGGAACTGGATTATTACTATCAACAATAACGATGACAGCGCCTGCAGTTGTAACAATTATAGTTTCAACGGCAACAACATGCGCAGGTATTTTCAGTATTATCGCTAAGAAAATATCTACGTGTACAAATGATAAACTAAACGAGTACATAATGAAATTGCACACAGCAACATCATCTTATTCTAAACTATCATCGTATCTTTCGGCGTACCTCAGCGATGGTAAAATATCCGATGAGGAGTTCGCAACGATAATGGAAACTTATCATGAGGCATTCAAAGTGGATTCTAATGATAAAGTGGAGGATTGAATTTCCGCTCTATTAAAATAATAATAATAATAATAATAATAATAATAATAATAATAATAATAATAATGTCAGACAGGGAATTACTTCAGCAGATCGTAGCTAATACAACGCCGTCAAAAACTACTATGATATCATTAAGTTCAACCAATCCTGAATTTAGCGTTAATTTTCCAACTGCAATTCCAGCAAAGGAAATAGCGCTAGCACAATTACGAGTTTATCATAGTTGGCCAAATATCAGGTCAAAACCGTTTGGTGGACAACCAGCAAATAATTCACTGGTATTTGCGAATAAGAATAAACCTGATGGAACACCTGATTGGCAAGTTGTTGGAATTACAACGGGCAGTTATCAAATAGAACAGATTAATGATGAGTTCCAACGCAGAATTAAATCTATCACAGGGGAAGAATCCAAAATAGCGATCACTGTTTACGAACCAACACTATCAGCTGCGATTGAAATAAATTCTCCTGATTACCTCGTAGATATTTA
Organism: Megalonaias nervosa; assembly: GCA_016617855.1. Taxonomy (NCBI): domain Eukaryota; kingdom Metazoa; phylum Mollusca; class Bivalvia; order Unionida; family Unionidae; genus Megalonaias; species Megalonaias nervosa. The sequence continues at coordinate 10,929 of JAECUM010025559.1, forward strand.
TCCGAGTTCGATTAGATCCGTGTTAGGATGGCCTGAAGTTGCACCTATTTATAATGGAGTTTCAGAACCAACTAAAAATGAATTAAAACGAGTGAAGAAAAATTCATTAAAAATCCAGAATATCGAGATAAATATCCATGGCGTCTTATAAGATTTGGATCTGATCCAAACGACGATATATATTACTTTACCGATTTTGATGGTAAAGGGATCCCCAAGATAACTAGATCACCATTTAATGCGGTTATCGTAGACCCCGAGACGCAGAATACTAGAGATATTGTTGATGAAGATTTTTTTTAAGAATTTTTAGATCTTCTTAAACCCGAATACGATACAACGTTTAATGATTTAAGAAATTTACTTATTTCATTATCACAACATTATGATGATAACGTAAAGCAGCAAATAATCGAGTCAATAAAACATTTAAATGGGATCTTATTTGATCTATACATCGCCAATCGACAGTATTCAATGGAAATCGTTTCACAAGTCCAGAACTTAAGCAAGTATTTCTTGATCATTACAAAATAACAGAAAAAGATTTACAAACACTCATTATACCAGATTTAAATAACGCTAAAATGAAGAAATCACTTGACGATCTTATTGAAGAATATTATCCGGGAGTAATTGAATCGTGGAGAAAAATAGCCCCACCACCGGCTATACTAAAACATAATAACAACCCTTTTAGTGCCGGACGTCATATATTGCCAGGCATTGTAAACATAACAACAACAATTGCAGTCAATCTTATTTGCGACATTGTGGACGGTAGCTCTCAGGTAGATCTTTCAAAGTCTAACCACCACAGTGGCACTGGGGAGCAAGGGTACATAATATACAGTTTCAGTCCATTAGCCCACCCAAGGTGGTTAATTGTATCAGAGCCAATTAACCCCGTGTACCTGCGAGTTCATAATCCGTTATTATCAAGGATACACTTTAAACTTACAGACCAAAACAATCGCATTCTGGACACAAGAAATGAAGAACTAAATATAAATCTGTATGTACGCTCATAGAGCGTTATCATAACAAAAAAAAAATATCCGGATGCATAGTGCTTGTCTATGATACATAATGGTTGGTATACAATACAGTATAGTATATACTTGTCAATATAACCTTGCCTGCGGTCTCATTCAATGCTAATCGGCAACTTCCCTATGTGGCAACCAGTAACTGACAAAATAATAATACTGTATTCTTTGTTTACATAAAATCCGCGCACAGATTTCTCATAGTGCACACAGGCAATCGAAATCTATTGTCTAGAAGGCTGTGGCTGCATAATTAGCTCTTATTGATTATTCCATAACGGCTGTATTGCCTGTATCTGTGTGGCCGATTACCGCGTAAAGTTATTTTAAGAATACGCTATGACTAAATCAATCTTCTTGGTAACGGCTTACGCACAGTGTTAATGCAGAATTATATATATTTTTTGGAAACTAGAAATCCCATTTTACACAGAAAACTGTGGTTTTTGTTAAGAACACTGTAGTTTTTAGGAAATAGGTTATTGGTAAACACATATTAACTTTTTCAGTATATATTTATAACAAGGTCCGATAGCTCAATTGATAGCGTGTTGAAACTCTCATCCGGGGGGTCATGGTTCGAAACCCGAGAAAGACATATGTCTGCGGGAGGCGATTTTAGGCCAAGATTTATAATCTATTGGGGGCTCCAGCCCCCCCGTCTTCAGAGTACACCAATCCACTACGTCAACACGTGGTGGATTCACTTTTGTGAATCACCCATTGGTTGATCATTATGGGTTGGTGTGCTTGAAGACGGCATTTCATCATATCATCATGATCATCATATCATCTCATCAAAAATATACAGCGGGGGGTGATATGAGGTCGTGACCTTGTGACTTCACTAAAGGGGTACCCCACACAAGGGCCATTCCAAAAGACACATCGCAAAACTAAATATAAACCTAATGAGATTCCAGGTCACAAAGACCAATCAGCCTTTGAGTTCTTAGAGTTTCGGTTACGGATATTTAGGAATTCTTGTAAGGCAATAAACAGAATCTGGTTGGTCACTAAAATAAGACCTACACGTGTATAAACAACCCTCTGAGTTTCTAGAGTTTCGGTTCCGGATATTTAGGAATTCTTTCGGGGGTAAACAAATAACACGTACAGACAGCCCTCTGAGCCTCTAAAGTTTCGGTTTCGGATATTTAGGGGTTCTCTTGGGGGTAAATGTCTAAACAAAGAACCTCATTAGGTTTATCTGATACAACTATGGAATGGTAGACCGAATATCACCCCGCGCTGTATATTTTTGTTTATTTTTATATTAAATAAACACTTATTATATAATGAATTTTGAAAATATCAATGTCATTGTTTCTGCGATTAAAAAATTACAACATAACGGTATCAGTGTATCTGACAATCTTAATGCTGAAAAGATTCTATGTGATTTTGACTCATTACAACAACGAAAGAACGAGAACAGATTTACGCTATCTGCTGATTATAAATTCATGAAAATTATCCAACAAGGAATGTTAAAGTCACTGGCAACTGTCACTGATGATCAGGTAAAATTGTTTGTGCCTCTCTCAAACGCTATTGACAAAATCAAGCTAGAATTATCTCATGGATACGAACAGAAAAAAATTATGAACTTTCGTATAAGACAGTTAAGAGAGCATTGTGAAAATACGAGTGAAAATAACAGCGATAATGATGGACCATTGACTGTGATAATAGCTAAATAAAATCCTTGGGAAAATTAACATATTCTGCCTAGTATAATGCAACCTACACATATTGACAAGTATATTGTATCCCAACCATTATGTTTCAGTAGGTATCAAGTACAATATTGCCCGTGCTTGTTGTGCAAAGTTTTTAGTTGAGTTTGCTAGTTTTCGTTGGGTCAAACCCTCAGGAAGGTTAACGGGAATTAACATTAGATTTTAAATTTGTTGATCAAAAACTGTTTTTTTCCAGTTCTTTTGCTCGTATTGTGTAGTTTTTTGCTAGCGAATTACGATAAAAATCCGGAAAAAACCAGTTTTTGATCGATAAATCAAAAACCTAATGTTAATTCCCGTTAACCTTCCTGGGGGTTTGACCTTCAGAATTTGTCAAAATCTGACTGATTTTCACTGATTTTTGGTCATTTTTCATGCAAAAAAAGAGATTTTCGAACAAAAAACGATGTTTTCAGAACAAAATCAACGAAATAAAAACTTCATAAAAAATAGTTAAATCTGATTAAGTAAAGAATGTTTTGTGCCATCGAATACAGTTTATGTAACCCAGTTCTGGAGAACCGTCTTATAATATTTTCTGAATGCAGATTGCAAGCTAAATAATATCATATACTATTGCTTGTAAAAGATACTGAAAAGTTTTATGCTTGCCTCAGTCTCGCTTGATCATCTGATACCAAGTACCGGAATATAAAAGTTTGTCCAAATTTGAAAGAAAAAGCAGATTTTGTAACCCCGTCTGCCACGTATTTCACTGAGGGTGATGCTATGTTAAAGTATTTACTAGCGGAATAAATTGACTTGAACATAATTTCTTCTCCAGATTCTGCATTCACGAATTTAACAGCTTTTACAGTATATCTTGCGCGACCTGTTTTCCCAAAGTTACAGTTTTCACTTTGCGTGATAATACGTAGATTTCCAAGTGAGTTGTCAAGTTTATTGCCGTTGATGTGATCCACCACATACCCATCTTTGATCAGTCCAAAATAACACTCGATCACAAATCTATGAGATAAATAATGTTTATTTCCTTTGGTATTAAACGCAAGATAACCAGTATTGGTAACACTACCGATTGGTTTTTTCAATCTGCAGTTTCTAATCACACCTTCTCGAGATGCTTCATAATTGGTAAGGATTGGATGTGACACAAACTCATTTTGTTCCATTTATATATATAATATTTATTTGTCTAAATCATTGTTTTTTTGAAAATCTAGCCAGATAATCGGTTTTTTTAGGAGAGTCAGTGTTATATTGTTTATCGTAATATCGTTTCAGCTCTCTGTACTTTTTACCACCGCATTGCGCACACAGGTGAGTCTTTCCTCGCACTCCAGCACTACACACAATACACGGTTTTGGTCCTAGACTCCCGTTCCTGACGCATTGCATGTGATAGCTGCAGTATTCATTCACGCATGATCTGTTACACGGAGACGTATAACCGATTTTTAACCAGTTGCAATGATTTGGTTGAATCATATACAAAAGATTAAAGTTCAATTAAATATATATTTTGCTCTAATTATAATATGGAAGAATTATCCGTGATTGAACCCTACGCAACCAGATTCGATCTTGACAGACTACCCGAGTATAAATTTAGTATTTCGATGCAAGATCTAGCTAATAAAGATGTAACTAAACGTATCCGTGAGGCCAAGAAGGAATTTCGTGACGATGGTGCAGTTCATGCATGGTCAACATTCAGAGTTGGAAATGTTTCTAATATGATGAATGACAAACGAGGAAGAGTAATCATTAACCACCTTGATAATCAAACATATTTTATTTTAATAAAATTTATTGTAAATACATAAGAAGATATTTGGATTATTCGTGACAAGCGCGATCCCGTCCGCGTGCAGTCAGGAAATAATATCTTCTTGAGTAATAACTCCAAACCAGGAATACTAACTAGTATAGATAAACCGTATTATGAGCGATCGAACCCTGTAACTGCGGTTGTCTATGGAATATTTCCGCTGAATAATAAACCTAATGTTGGGGATCTCAAACCGATGAGATTGTCAAGGATAAACTGCGTAGATGAGCGAGTTACAGAACACTTTACAAACGCGATACGTGGTAATGGTTTAACGGGTTTAAGACGTAAAAATATAAATGCATGGGCAGAGTCGGTTAAAGATACCGGAGCGTGTATCAGCGACGTTGCTGAGCTAGAGAAGAAATTAAGATTTCCAATAACAGCAAAAACATTAACCGGAGAGATTTTGTACAAACCGAAATATATAAAAAATGGAATTCCGATAGATATTATTGATCATTACGCGCACGCATGGACTGCTGCAGTAACAATATTTCCACGAGATAGAAAGGTTAAATTTTATGACGGTGATATCTTTGATTTTATTAAAAATATTAGTAAAACCAATCCTGTTTCTGTTTGGTTATTTCAGAGTTCGGAATATGATCATTACGACCAATTTGTACGACCTAACGGTGATATTTATCGTACAGAATCTCTCCATGAAGAAATGGAACATCTTGCGCTGAAATATACCTCTGATGATGTCATAGTTAGACAATTACTGAATAACTGTTTTACTGTTCCGTCAGTCGCTGCTCATTTCGCTCAGGAGAAAAATTCATGGAAAACGACACGATCGGAATTTCTTGAAGATGTCAAGAAAAGTTGTATAGAATATGGGCACGGTGGATTATGGAACACCAAATACGATTATAATGATGTTATCTCGATTGATATGGTAGCATGTTATCCTAGAAGTTTTCTTGGATATGGAGCATGTTCTAAATACTTTAAGAGATTCGGACATCCTACACATGACATGACCAGGGTTGCGATAAACTGACCCCTTCCCATGGAAGGACCAGATTTTGACTTAACAGGATTTGCTCACGTAGAATCATTCGAGTTTTCAGAAAATCTCCATCCGATTACTTATGCTTGGTTCGGAAGACATTTTTCAGAGCGACGTTGGGTTCCGATAGTACTATTGAGATATATGCTTGATGCTGGATTTTTAATATCGTTGAGAGTAACTGAAGCGATTATATCGTATAGTTCACAGAAGCAAGTTTGGTTACCAGAACCGGACAGATTTAATATCGATGATGCCAGGAAAGAATTCCCTGATATTGATGAAGATCATGTCATTAAAATAAGTAAATGCAGGAACGAGTACGATGAAAAACTTGCAAAAGATCTTGGTAGAAAGATAATCGGTAAGTTTACTCAAGGTGGTTCATACGATTATAAACGGTATTGTACAAGATTGATTATGGACGATGCTGAACTAGATTTTATAATCGCTGATACAACGGAGAAAAACACATTTATAAACCAATGTAATGCTTATTTATCAGATGGAACAAAACTAGGTACGATTGTGAGCTATCTTCATAGTGACTCACCGCAATGTACTCATTTAAGATCTTCGATGTTAGCTTATGTTTCGATAAATCTATTGTCGATGATAAATAGATTTCCTCGTTACGCTGTTAGAGTTGCTACGGATTCATTTTATATACACAAAAAACATAAGGATTTATTACAACTCGGTAATGGTGAATGGGGGACATGGAGGATAAAACAAGAAAATATACTTAGTTATTCAGAATCTGCCGATGTTGAAATTGCGGAGACATATTACAGAAATAGTGATCAAATATCAAAGTCATCTGCACCATCTGTGTACGATCCTGTATCTAGACATAAGACCGTTTATCTTAATGGGTGTGGTGATTCAGGTAAAACAACTCGTGCGATTAACTTATTTATGAATAATAACTCAGATATAATTGTTTTGACACCTACACATAAACTTGCTAGAGAAATAAAAGAACGAGGAGTAAAATCATGTACATACCATAGTTTCTTTAGATGGTGCGGAGATACATGGACCCCATCGCGGATGGGTAAAAAATATATACCCAAGTATATTATATGGGGCGAGATATGCACGGTGTCGTTAGAAACACTAAAAACATTTCTTGATTGGTTGTTATTGAAGAATACTGCTGTGATTATGTGTGGCGATCATGGTCAACCACCACCCTTTGTTGGACAGTCTCCACATAAATGGTTGAAACCATTTGTAGATTATTACGAAGAAATAAATGATGACCATAGAGCTATTGATGAACCGCTAAAAGAACTTAAAAGATTAATTAGACTGCAGCCAGATCAAATACAATGCGAGATACTGCGTAAAGTAATTGCAGAAACTTCTATGAATGAATTTTGGACTTTATGGAGACCTGCTGATTTGATAGTCGCAAGTAGAAAGATAGTTCGTGATGAACTGCAAAAGAAATTATTTACGTTACATAAAGAAAAGTTTCCGGATCTACATGTACCTTTGTGTTATCGCCCATCAGATACTCGACGACAAAATATTGAAGTTGAAATACCAGGTGCCTTGGTTCCACCAAGGGTACAGAATCTTGTCTTGAATGATATCGTGTTGGTTGCTGTTGATGTTGTTGAGAGCGCGTTGAACATGGATAAATCGCCATGGACGTTAGGATACGCTATAACAATTCACTCGTCGCAGGGATTAACTATAACTGATACTAGAATCTGGATTGTAGATGATTGTATTGAATGGTCAAATTTAGTCTATCTCGCCGTATCTCGAGTCAGGAGAATATCGCAACTGCGTAGGGTTATTGTAGATTACGTAATAACTGAAGAAATCACTAACAATGTCGATATCAATAAAAAATTAGTCAGCTATAAGCAGTTTGACAAAAAAAAATAAGGGTGACTTTGATCTTGATGCTGAATTTATTATAACACTAAGACAACAACAGAACAATCATTGCACAAGTTGCAACTGTAATATGTCATGGCAGTGTTTTAATCCAAGACAATTTACCGTAGACAGAATTAATAGTGATCTCGGTCATACACGTGATAATGTGATGCTGACCTGTCTTGAGTGTAATCGACGTCGAGGCTCTGGACGTTTACAAAATTGAGCTTGGTGGTAATTGCGTAACCTCAGGAATTACTTGTAATTGTTCACGTACAAATCCACGTTGAGGGGCTGTAGAATCTAGTCTGTATATTGGAGATCTACCAGTGGATCTTACCACGCTAGAAATTTTATGTGTAGTCACGCTCCAGATAGGATCGGTTGCTCTTTTTTTACCACCTTCAAGTTCGCCAGGTTCATATAAATATCTTACAGTTACATTACCTAATACTGGTTGAGAGAAAGATTCACGTTTTCCGTAGTTACGGGGTATATATATTTTTTTGATCGCATTAGAAGGTTTCATGGAAGTTGTACGAGTAATTTCAATTTGTAATAACCGTGGTCATCGTAGACCACCACGTTGATAAATTCGCTCAAACGCAGATGCAACTTCAGATGCTGTCTTTGTTGATAATGGCTCCGCTTCTATGTATCTACTCGCAACATCAACGACAGTTAACGCGTAGCAGATTTTATTAGAAAGCTAGCGAGAGATTCTCTGAGAGATTTATTAGGTATAGAATTTAACGCGTGAATCAATTTCACATCTGCGAAATGTCGTTGCTGCAAATCATTACTTTTATACGCGACATCATGAACGTGACACGCTTGATCAATTGCGTTTATTGGATACTCTCCTGGTTTTGGTTGATCTCGTTCGTCAAGTCGGATATCAAGTCGAGTTCCTGGACCACAATAATTATATCCGCGTAAATGTTTCTCACCAGGGTATTTAGCCCATGGAGTTCCTGGTAATTTTCCTAACGAAGCAGCGATATCACCACCTGTCTTTGATGGAATAAATTTATATTTCTTGGTGCCACATTTCACACACTTACCTGTAAGTGCACGTCTTTTATTTTTTGTTGTTATTGTCGTTAGTTGAGCAGTATGTGTAGGTGCTCTGCATCGAACACAATATAGACTCATATTATTTATTATATGGACATAATTGACTTTTCTGCGACACAAAAACAAGAGCCAGTAAAACATCACCCGGCGCTACCAAATTCTATCAGAATGATTATAATAGGCCCATCTGGAAGTGGAAAGACGCAATTATTGCTCAATCTAATAATGAGATGGCTCAAGTGGAACAAACTGTATTTAGTAGCACCATCTGTAGATGATCAGAGGTGTTATGAAGTACTTAAGGATTTTAATAAAAATGCAAAACTACTGGACGAAGACGATATTATTGATTTTATAACCGATATTGATGAAGCTCCATCCATAGACGACCTAGATGGATTCATTAAGAATATCGTAGTATACGATGATGTGATGCTGTACAAACAATCCAATCCAGCTAGAATATTTTCTCGCGGTAGACATAAAAACACGGACGTGATTTATGTTACCCAGCGATATACACAAATTCCAAAAGTAATCAGAGACAACTGCAATATTTTGGTTGTGTTTAATGGCGTAGATAATTATACTCTGCAGAATATTTATTATACTTGGTGTTCAGGTGACATGGACATGATTAAATTTAAAAACTTCTTTTCAAAAGCACAAGCTGTTCCGTTTGGATTTATAACAATAAATCTACATGATCCAAGATCCAGATATCGAATAGGTCTTGATAAAATATTTGGTCCTTGATTTTATCAAGGTAGCAGCAGAGAGGGTGAACGACATACGCGTAGTGGCCAGCACGTGAAAAAATCTGGTCAATTAGAGAAGTTTTCATTATTAATGCAAAAACTTCTTTTTTCAGCCTTCGTAGGAACTCTTAGTTTTCAAAAAATAAGGTCTCTGCAAAGTTGTAGGGTTCACCCTCTCTGCTGCTCTTGCATATAAACCGAAGTGAATTTAAGGTTATCAGAGTCAAAAGATGCATCAATATCCCCCTCTGTTACAAATTGATGCTTTACTAACAACTAATTGCTTACAGAGAACAAATAAATCACTAAATAATTAACGAAAAACAAAATATATTTGTTGTCTATAAATCAAACGTAGTAGCAAGGGAAATAATCGTTTCATTTGCTCTGCAGAGAGAGGGGACAGAGTTATCTCGCTTTATACGTGCAATTGCCTTAAACATATTATTATGGAAAAATCAGTAAAAATATAACTGTTTTATCTTTGATAAAAGTATTTTATTACTCAAACATATATTATTGTAAAAATAAATTTCAGAATCAGATTATTTTTTTCCCCTGATTATATCAGGAAATATTTATTCAGAGGTTCTATGAGCGTATATACAAATTAATAAACAGTGATTCCCCTCTTAAATCCAAAATATATCCTGTCTGGTCAGTAAGTTTGAAATTTATTCTTGACAATAATGGATTATGTACACGTAGATAAACTGGATTAATTGGCTCAGATACAATTAACCACCCTGGGGGCACTTGAGGACTAAATGAATATAATATATACCCTTGTTGAGCTTGAGTGGATTTTTCAAGATCTACTTGATAGCTGCCATCAATTACGTCACATACTAGATTGACCGCGATCGTTGTTATATTGACAATACCAGGTGAGATATGACGGCCTTCACCAGATGGATTATTATTATATTTAAGAATGGTTGGTGTAGGTATTAATTTTCTCCATGAATCACATATTCTTTTAAAGTGTTCATCAATAAGATCATTAACTGATTTCTTTAGCTCTTCATAGTTAAATCCTGGAATTACAAATGTTGGTAGTTGTTCTCTTGTAATTCCATAATATTTAAGAAACACTGTTGTAAACAAACGATTGAGTGGAACACGCTGAATTGGATCGTCTTCAGTAACTATGTAATTTGTAATATATATAGTTCTGGATGGATTTATTAAATGTTTTTCTCTATCAACGATAACACTATTCATAAACTCTAGGTCTGAAGCAACTTGATTCAAATGTTATATTGTTTCAATTATTTGATTTTTTAAATCATCGTTGTACGAAACATTAATGCTTGAAAAATAAATTTCGTAGATTATTAAATACACGTTCATGTTCAGATTTAATTGTATTGGCATATGAATTTATTAAATCAACATCAAGAGTCACTATTTTACCTTTTTTACCATCAATTGTATCTATAAAATAGTTTTCTAGTCTATCTATATAATGTATAACTCTTTTATCACCTAAATATTTTTGCCATCGATAAGCATCTGCTACTCTCCGATATTCTGGAAGTTTTATAAATATTCTTTTATCTGTAACGAAATCAGATCGTTGTGGTTCTGGTGGTCCTTGATAAACCGGTGGAATATCTGGCCAGCCTAATACTGATCTAATCGAACTTTGATAAATATCTACAGAATAATCAGGGGAATTTATTTCAATTGCCGCTGATAATGTTGGTTCGTAAACAGTAATTGCTATTTTTGATTTTTTTCCTGTAATTGATTTAATTCTGCGCTGAATTTCATCATTGATCTGTTCTATTTGATAGCTGCCCGTTAGGATGCTAACTACTTGCCAGTCAGGAGTTCCATCAGGTTTATTTTTATTAGCGAATACTAATGAATTATTTGGCTGTAGTCCACCAAATGATTTTGATCTAATTTTAGGCCAGCTATAATAAACTCGCAATTGTGCTAGGGCTATTTCTTTTGCAGGAATTGCGCTTGGAAAGTTAACGCTAAACTCAGGATTGGTCGAACTTAATGAGATCATCGTAGTTTTTGACGGTGTTGTATTAGTGACGATCTGTTGAAATGATTCTCTTGACGCTGCTGTAGACTCAGTCATTATTATTATTGTTATTATTTAATTCGCCTTGGTTATTGTGAGTGACTTTGTCACCAAAATCGTTAGCGATTTTGAATGCTTCATCATCGGTTTTCATTATCGTTGCGAACTCCTCATCAGATATTTTACCATCGCTGAGATACAAGGAAATATATCACGATAATTTAGAATACGCCGCTGCTGCTGTGCATAATTTTATTATATGCTCGTGTAAATTAGTATTTGTACATGTAGCTATCTTCTTAGCTATAATACTGAGAACGCCTGCGATAGTCGTTGAAGTTGAAACGACAATTGTTACAACTGCAGGCGCTGTCATTTTTATTGTTGATAATAATAATCCAGCCCCAGCAACAATAGCGGAAACTGAGTAAACAATTATATCAATAACAACCAGACGTCTGCGATATTTTTTTACTTTTATTGTATAATCGTCGATTATATTTTTTAATTCGGTCTGACATTTACACACTTGATTATATCTATGACGTTGAACGTCGATGTAGGACTGGGGTCCTTGGTTTTGATTCATTATACTTAATGACGTTAAGTGACTAATTGAGGAGTTTCAGCTACAAATTCCAAACACCACCAGTTTGCGATTATTGTTTGATCATCTGCTTCCAGTAAAAATATTTCTTCAGCATCTCTATTTAACACTATAGATACAACTCCAGAGAAAGCATCGGTTGAATGACGCCACGGAAATGTTGTAGTATAAATTTTAAACTTTGCAGAGCTAAAGATAGACAGTCTATACACACCAGTAACTTCTGCGGTGTGTTTGATAGTGTTATTTTGCTGTGACCTTGTTGCTACTCCTGATGCTACTGTATACACGATATTTTTAATTTGTCCGTGTGGAATTTTAATCAGATTAGTTTTTTGAACAATATTAGGTATTCCACTGACAATGTCGTTGAGTTTCTTGTTAACGTCGGCTAGTTTTATGTCAACGGTTGGTTGTTCCCCAAAAAATTCTTTAATGGTTTTGTTTATGTTTCTACGAAAATTTAAAAACGTTTCTACATGTCTAGAAAAAGTATTAATGAGTGTATCTAACGAAGTTGTTATTGGAATTTCCTTATCATCAACGTATTTCTTCGTTGCAGCATCAAAATCAGATTCTGGTGTTCTAAGATTATTAATACCATTATTATTCATATTAAGAAATGCACGCATTATACCGCCGTTGACTAATACCTACTTAGATTCTTGATCATCGACATATTTTTTTGTTGTGGCTCTGTATCTGCGGTTGGATTTCCAAGGTCTATAATTTTATTTCGATTCATGATAATGTAACCCGTGAATGAATCACCAACTTTTTTGACATAATCGTTGAATGACGTACCGGAATCTTGTATTTTACCTTGATCAGTAAAAGTAACGATATTATTAACAACCGCATTAGGAATTCGCATGAGTATATCTGGTAGTTGTATATTACTTGCCTTTAATCGTCTTTGTTTATCCTGAAAAACAGCGACTTCATTTTGATCCACACTTATAATATTTAATAAATCATCAATCTCATTTCTGAGCTGGTCAAGAGTTGCATATTTAGATAAATCACCTTGCTGCTGAGCTTTACCACGAGACGATCTTCCGTAAATATCTACCATTATATTTACTAATGTCTGTTTAAATGTGACAAGATAGTATATTCATGCACGACTTTATGAGGTGGGTTTGTTGATTTTGATACAGCATCAAGTACAGCGAGTACTTCACGACCACATATTAGCGGATCAGTTAATGTTTGTGTTGGTAATGTTGAATAACAGATTGGAGCGATTTTATCGCTGCTAACATATTCTAAAAATTCTTTTGGTGGTGCTAGTCCATATGAATCAAAATAAATAATTCCACGTGGATCAATTGCATATCCAACCCAATGAGTGCCACGGCCAGAGTTTTTATCGAGATTAATAACACCAGTTTCAATATTGTTTGGTTTTTTTGGTAATTGATCACGCATAAAAACACCTCTGAAGTTTTTTATTTTTACTTTTTTAGCTGCATCAAGTAAATCAAAATCAGACATAGGCAGAATCAGTGAACTATCCCGGGAAGTCTTAGATCCTTTCCGTACCATAAATATGGCGTTCCCGGCAATCTTAGACCTCTTCCCTTTTTGTTTTGTAAGATTTTATTCCTTGACCCGTTGCTTTCTTTAATGCCATTCCAGCAGCGGTTCCAACAGCGCCTAATGCAGCTGCTTTTGCAACAGCTGGGGCTGCAGCGGCTATTAATGCTGGTATAGCTGCAAGAAGTGGAAATATACCACCTGTCTAAGCGATGTCTTTAATGGCGCCCGCAGAAAGATTAAGTTTTATACCTTTATTTGATTTTTTGGCTTCATTGAAGTTTCTGAACTGATGTTCTGTAAGCGGTAATTTATTTGCACCACTCATCTGTTCTTTCTTTAGCGATAGTTTTATTCCGCAGTTATTTTTTGATGATGATTGTAGCCTTTTAATCTGACCAGGAGTCAGACTAACACTAACGTGATTATATGACATTATAATATTATGAGCGATTTAATTACATGTTTTCTACTGGAGTATCAACGACTCTCATGCGACCACCAACACCTTCAAGTAATATTGATTTATCGCTGAGTATAACGGCTATTGCTCTGTAATTGGCAATAGCTACTATTGTCACACGAATTCGAAAATGTATATCTACAACAAATTGTCTAAACAAATCTAAGTGTTCGAGTGAAAAGTAATAAATTGGATATAAGGTTGTAAAATCTAACTGCGATATTTGTAAACCAGTATCAACATTCTAATCACGCCCCATAAACGACATAAGACGATGATATATATGCACGAGCTACATGATTTTGATCGAAATTCAGCAATACATCCTCGGATGGTTCTTGATGTCCATTGATCCTCAACGAAACCTCAGAAACACCAAGATTATCAAATATCATAATGCTACGCGTTTGATCATTTACCCGTGTAGCATCTTGAAATGCAATAAATATATGTCGTGGTGCGGCTATTCCTTGCTGAGAAGCTATTTGCCATGTAAATAAAACATCAATGTTACTCTGGATAGAATCTGTGGTCATTGTTAACCATGATAACATCGATTTATCACCGCTGCCCATGAAAGCAAGTAACCGATCTTCTTCAGATATTGATGGAGTCATTACTGGCATTCATAATGAAAGTTTTGTAAGAATTACTTTACCAGCATCACCAGCGGGTCGCCATATTGCATCATTGTCAGTTGCTTTTCGTACAAGTACAACTGTGTGCTTAGCTCCGAAAATGACTTTTCTGACATTTCTACAGAATCCAAAGATATGTGATAGTGGAATCGCACATGAAAACGCTCTTCTATTACCTCGTAACATTGCTCGACGTGATCTAAATCCTAAGTTGAAATCTGGATCTACATTAATAATCATACTTTGTACATCCGCATCGGCGTTTCTAGCAAAATTTCTTGGTCGTCCTATTTCATATTGTTGATACTCTGGAGAATTAGAAGTATCTTTTACAAACATCATTGATGGACCAGTTGATCTTGAATAATCATCGCTGTATCTTGCAAGACCAAGTATTGTTGTAGCTACATCAACGTCTTTCTGAATTGATTCAATATTTTTTTTTCCGTTAATCATATACGTAGCGCTATCAAATAACGCAATAATACCATTAGTAACAAAACCGACACTAACATCGTCTCCATATGCTACTGGTACTGCAGGATTAGCGATATTTAAAATTTCACCTTCTACTTCAATAAATGCTTCAGCGGGTAAGAAATACCTACTTGTATCTTGAACTTGAAGTTCAGTTCTTCCACGCTGATCTGGAATTCGTGCATCATAAGAATAATATTGATAATCACGCACAGACTCATCCTTGAGTACTGGTGCGTCCATGTCGAATGCGGGATCAGATACACGTTTGAACATCTTTATTATATTTGCTATCGTCTAACACGAAGACCACTTCGGGAAGTGAGATCACTTCCTGCTATCAGACTAGCGGTTATATTTTTTTCCTTTTTCTGACATTGGTACACTAGCCAACTCTGCTAGTTTTTGATTAGCAGCTTGATTTATTATTTTACTAATATTTGCGGGCATCACTTCGGTGCTGGCCAGTTTCACTGGTGGTTGAGGTTTTCGTCGTATTAATCGTGCTAGTCTATCTTTGATTGCTGAAAATTCTTTACTAGCAACATCACCAACAGCACCAATACCTTTTTCACGAACAACATCGATAGCTTTCATTCCTAGTTGCTTTGCAATCGGTATTGCTTTTGGGGCTATCCTTCTAAATAGACCCTGAACAACATCACCTAGTCCATCTCCGTAGGTCGTTTTATATACTGGTAATCGTGAATTTATTACCCTGACCATGGTCGGTCCACGTTGAGTATTATATACGATCATTTTATTATAGTAACTGTATCTAATTATATTTAATCACTATGGTAGTCATCGGCGATTTCATTAATGAGAGACCGATACACATTAATATCCATGATACCGCCTGTAAATAATCGTTTACAGATATCAGATACTTCATTAATTATTTCTGGAGAATTATTGCCAGTTCGTTTTCCTCCAATGAGAATTTCCAGTCGTTCAACATCGGCAAGGACGTTTTTAGGACATTGAGTAACGAGACCACTTCCATGAGTAGTAAATCCACTTCCACTTGTGTTGCCAGAAGAGGTGTCTGACGGCCAATATTCTTCTTCCTCCTCTTTCTTTTTGCTTAGTTTCTGTTGTTTTGGAGATTGTGGCAATGGTGTTTGTGATTTTGGAGATTGTTGTTTTTGTTGTCGTGCTTGCTGTAGTATTTGTCGCATTGATGGTGATGATAATTGTTGTTGTTGTGGTAGTGGTGATACTTGTTGTGCAATATAGTTATCTATCTTATTTTTATAGTCAATAAAATTTGGATCGTTTTTTTCGAATTTGATTAATGTTATTGTGTATGCGATATATCCATTTGCGCCAAGTATCTTCATTTACGGGATCATCAGCGAATTCAGATTTTAAAAATTGTTTTCGATTATAATAACCTCTAGCAGCAATCTCAATTAATTTTAAATCTTCGGCTTTTCTAATACGATTAATGGCGTCTTCAGTAAACTTATCAACCAAATTAACCCTGGCTCTTGCTTCTGGTTCGGTATACAATCTTTTATATCACCTATTTCAGCATGGGCTTGGTCAATACCTTCAAGTATTTCTTGCATTGGTTGAGCAGGAGCTATTTCGGCTGGAAGTCCCCGTAGAATCTTCTTTGGTTTTTTTTAGTTCTTTCTGCTATTTTTGCCAGTTGCTTCAGCGGTTTTCTCTAACGTTGGAAGAAGACCTTTAGTGGTTTCTGTTATAGGTTTAAATAATTGTTTTGTATCTTCTTCAAATTCAACTTGAGATTCCTGACGTGATTGCAGTTGTTGCTTAACAGAATCACGAACAGGTAAATATTTTTTAATTGCCTCTAGTCGCTCTCGAGCTAATTTAGCTGAATGTGGTTCTCCAATATTCATTATTGATAATATTATTTATACTGGCTGTTTAATTTATAGCAGCAGGAAGGGTGAACGACAAAAATTGAGTGACCCGGCAAGTAAACGAAACGCACTATAAAATAAAAACAAAATACGTCAACGATGGAATAACAAAAATGAGCTAACCCGAAAGATTTATTATCCGTTTTCAACCGTATGGAAATAATCTCGGTTAGAGGCTTTGGTTTAGAGTTATTGACATTGTTTTTTCAGCCTCTGTAGGAACCTTATGTTTTAGACAAATGACGATTCAGACAAGTGGTCTGTTCTCCCTTCCTGCTGCTGATGCTATTAAGACCGGAGGAATATTTCCGCTTGTCGCAGCTATCCCAGCGTTGACAGTCGCAGCCGCTGCAACTGTTGAAAAAGCTGCTGCGTTAGGTGCAGTTGGAACTGCGGCCGGAATGGCATTAAAGAAAGCAACAGGAAAAGGATTAAAAAAAAGGAAACGAAAAGGTCACGGTCTGAGACTTCCAGGGTCTCGACCAAACAACGTTTGGGGCAGATCCATAGGATCCGGATTAAGAATTCCAGGGACTCAACGATGACGTCGTCAACGATAGTTCCACTATCGAATTTTGATCTTATCAACGCTGCTAATCAGTTAAATATAAAGAATGTTAGAGGTGTTTCTATGCGCAATCAATTGCCGAAGAATCCGGCACTGTCAGAAACAGGTATTATCAATCTTGATTCATCAACGGGGCCAGGTGCTCATTGGGTCGCATACGCCATTGATCCACGTGGAATTATTTATTTTGATTCGCATGGGTTGGCTCCACCAAAAGAATGTTTGAAATACGTCGGCAGATTTCAAAATATTCCAATCTGGTATTCAACGCTACCAACACAAACATTAACGGATCCACCAGTATGTGGCTGTGAAACACTAGCAGTACTTGATGCCGTTATCAAGATCAACGAAACCACCTCATGAAGTTGTACATGAATATACATTGAATAATCGCTAATCATATAATGGTAGATATCTACGGTAGATCAGCTAAAACTAAAACCCAACAAGCACCAGCTGAAGAATTACTCAAGCGAGTAACAAAACAGATCAATGATGAATTATCTGACATGCTCAATCTTGCCAACGTTGATCCAAACGAACTTGTTGTGTTTCAAAACCGTGAAGGAAAATTGGAGACAAGTAATATTTCAATCAACGACATTATTATTCGCAATCGATTATCGCGAGAAGGTCTCATTGCTGTATATGACAAAGAGGGCAAACTTGTTCCTAGCGTTGTTAGTCCATTGTCGATCCGAGATGGCATAAGTGAACGATTGTTAAAAACCGGTGATATAATGAACGCCGTCATTAACATGAATAGGAATAAAATTACCAATATTGGAGAGCCGCAGGATAATCTTGACGCGGCATCAAAAAAATATGTAGACGATAGCAACATTCCGATGACAACTTCGTTGTCGACGATCAATGATGGAATGATCGCGTTTAGAACTGAATTTTTTAATCATGTACAACTATTTATGAATTTTCGCAGAAACGTGAACAGAACTACTAATGTATTCTTTGGAAGCCCACCAACCGTTGATATTAAACTCACCGACATTAATACAAAACTCAATGATGTTGTCAGTGGAATTCCTAATATCATTCAAAAAACTAATCTGATTAAAATTCCTCACGGACGAGCTAACAATATCGTGTACACAGTATCATCGGGATCATCAACGTCGACACAGCAAAATAACACTATTAAACATACCGCAGACGTAACCGGTGTGTACAGGTTGTCCGTGTTCAGTTCTGCAAAATTAATAATATTTGCTACATTTTCATGGCGTTATTCAACCGATAATTTTTCTAGGCCTGTATCTGTAGTGTTAAATAAAGATACCGAAAAAACGTTTATGCTGGTATCAGATGATAAAAAATTAACCACAGCGTCTTACTGGTGGTGCATAGAATTTTTAGCTGAAACACCTCCGTTGTCTTAGACAACGACAACAACTAAAGTATAATGATAGACGTTAACAGATACAGATACGATCAAGTAATAACATGGCAGAATAAATTAAAAACCATCATCGATAATTATACAGCAAAAATAAAGAAATATCGTAGACGTGCAAGGTCGTTGATATTATGGTTTATTCGGTTTCTACGCTAGTTGCTGGAACCGGCGTAGCATTATCAACGCTGACAATGACAGAGCCGATTGTTGTAACAATCATTGTTTCATCGTCAACGTCGAACGCTGGAATATTTAATATAATCGCGAAAAAGATAAATACGTGTACGAATGAAACATTGAACGAGTACACGATGAAATTACACACAGCAACGACAGCATATTCCAAATTATCATTGATGATTTCTTCGTCGCTCAATGACGGAATAATGTCTGACGAAGAATTCAGTATCGCAATAAAGATCTACAATGAAGTATTCAACGTCAGTGACACAGTCACCGTCGTCGTTAATGAAAAAATTTCTGAACAGGATTTAAAACAATAATAATACAATAATGACATCGTTCGATCAGCGATTTCAGGAATTACTACAACAGATCGTCACTAATACTGCTCCGGTAAGAACCACAATGATATCTGCGAGCTTGACTTCGCCTGAATTCAGTATTAATTTTCCAACTGCAATTCCAGCTTCCGAGATAGGTCTAGCGCAATTACGGGTTTATTATAGTTGGCCCAATATTAGGTCAACGTCGTTTGATGGACTACAACCGAATAATTCATTAGTATTTGCAAATAAAAACAAAGATGATGGAACACCAGATTGGCAAGTAGTTAGTATTCCAACGGGCAGTTATCAAATAGAACAGATCAATGAAGAATTCCAGCGCAGAATTAAATTCATCACAGGAAAAGAATCAAAGATTGCCATTACAGTCCACGAGCCAACACTGTCTTCAGCCATTGAAATATTATCACCAGACTACGCCGTGGATATATATCAGTCTTCGATCAGGTCAGTGTTAGGATGGCCCGATGTCGTGCCGGTTTATAAAGGTCCGCCAGAACCACGCTTGGAAGAATTTACTACAACGGAAAAAAAAATATATAAAAGAACCTGACGTTTACATCAATGGAATTCCTAACGTCAATGTTAGACTTGATTGGCTAGATAACAAAGATCATACTGATGCTGATGGAACATGGTTTCCTCATTATCGTTATTCTACATACAGAATTACATGCGATGATAATGAACCTCGTGCAATTCCCGATGAAGAACCTATCATTGAATTTGTTTATTTAATCGAATTTGAACATAATATTAAAATCGGTGAATTAAAAAATTTATTTTTATCGTTGTCACAAGTCTACGACGAGGACACAAAAAAATATCGTTGAAATAATACAACATCTGAATAAACTCAGATAAGACATGGCGATGATCAATCGAGCTTTCATCGCGAAAATGCTTGAAGAAAGTAAATTATATCCACGAGTACGTATCATAAAATTTTTTCTTGAGTGTTATAAACCATCAATCGACATCTCAGCGTTTACAATACCAAGGCTAGATTCAGCTAGATTTAAAAAGACACTCACGGATATCGTCGATAATTACTTTCCAAAAATCCTCGAATCATGGAAAAAAAGTAGCCCCACCTGCGAGTATTCTTCGACACAATAACGATCCATACGGGGGTGGCCGTCATGTTTCACCGGGTATCGTTAATATCACATCAACGATCGCTGTCAATCTAGTATGTGACGTCGTCGACGGCAGTTATCAAGATAAATCCAATCAGGCCCAACAAGGATACATTCTCTATTTGTTTACCCCTGAAGTCCCTCCAGGTTATTTGATTGTATCAGAACCAATCAACGTTGTTTATCTGAAATGTCACAGTCGTCTCTTATCACGGATACATTTGAAACATACTGACCAAAATGGCCACTTGCTCGATCTTAGGTCGGAGTCGCTGAATGTAAACTTGTATGTACGTTCGTAATGACTTCGTCATCAACGTCATCGTAGAGTGATTCCGCAACGAGAAGGAAAAAAAAAATATCAAATAATTAATTTTTTTTTTTGCTTTATGAGACAATGGGCCGCGATACAACAATTATTTTTTTACGGTTTAAAATCAGCTGGGACAGCTTTACAGGTAGGTGTTCTAGCTTCGTCGTCGTTGTCAGTGACATTGTCATTGGTAACACAATAACTACAATCACACTCAGTGACATCTTTAGCCAGTTAATTCTCCCGCGTCTTCTTTTATCAACTCCGTCATCGCCACGATATCTTTCAGCTGTTTTATACGAGCGTGTACGAGCCGCTTCGTTTCGTATTCGTGAGATAATTCTGACCTAACCCGCTCGATGGCCCGTGATAACGGCACAAATAATTTCACTTGCGTATCAGTGATTTCCGCCAGCGATCGTAACATCGCCTGCTGAATTATCTTTATGAATCTATAATCGGCGGGCAGCGTATACCTATTTTCTGACCTACGAAATTGTAATGATTCAAAATCACTCATTATTTTTTCAGGATCAAGCTGGTCAGATATTTTCACGCCGCTGTGTTGTAATTTCTTAATAGCAGAAATAATTGATGTGATGTTTTCGTGATTCATTATTTTATATATTATATATTATTTGTTTAAATAAAAATAGATTTCTGAGTAAATATTTCTGAATAAAAATAAAATATTTGAGAAAATCTGACCAAAGTCACAATATTGTTGGGTATATTGCCCATCAAATTCATAAAATCTGTACAGAATTTATTAAAAAATAAAATTTTATTATAATTAAAATATATTCTGAATCAGATATATTATTTCTGAATCAGATAAATATAAAAAGTTCTGAATCAGATAAATATAAAAATATTCTGAATCAGATAAATTATTTCTGAATCAGATAAAAATAAAAATATATATTTTATAAATTCAAAAATAAACAGCAGCTATGATGCTCAGTCTACCATTCCACTGGGGTCCCTTCTGCCGGTAAAGTCTTTTGCCAATAAGATCCTAAGAGTCCTTGTTGGGGGCATCAAGCCACAGACACTCTTCATGGTTAAGACCTGTCTTATGGTCCACAGGCACCTTATTGACACTTTTTGGTCCGGCGGACATTCTTTCTGAATGCCCCTATGTGTGTACCCTTCAGTGAGGTCACAAGGTTGCGACTTCACATCATCCTGCTGTTTATTTTGGGGACGCAAGCGATTTCATGTATCCCCCCCCAAATCAAACCCCAGGGTAAGTGCAAAACTGCACCCACCCACGTTGTTTGACGTGAAGGGGGTTCATGATAACCCATGGGGCTTGCTTGCGCCCGCACTATAATAGCATCTGTCGGCGAATGCAAGATAATATATCTTTAGCATTTTTGGAGACTCGAACACGCAGCGTTTACACCAGTGGATCTGCACGCCGAACAAAGTTCGGACGCCTTAACCACTCGGCCATCGGAGCTGTTATGAATCACAGTTAAATTTAAGTATATAAATATTCACACTGTCTCACAGTAACAATGTCACCGTGAAATAACTGTTCTATCATTGTTTGGCGAATTGGGACATTTTCTATAATATATATATAATGAAATGTCCCGTTTCGCCAACCATCATACAGGCCTCAGATCAATGAAATAATCCTTGTATCAGCGCCCCAGTGTCAATGTCATGGACACCGAAATAATATTCTGATTCTGAATAAATTCTGCAATTTTATATATTTCTGCCGTTTCTGCTTTGTTAACATGCTGTATTTTCCAAGTAACACTGTTAAAACCAGAATTCTGTGTTAGTAAATGCGCTGGATCGATATTGTTCTAGCACATTCCTTAGTATAGTGTCGTCTGCTGCGATCTATATGTATACAATATAATATCACGGCTGAGGTTTTTATGTTCTGTTTGAGGATATATTTTCTGCAATTAATACTTCCACGGAGCCACTGTCCCGTTGAGATGTTTGGACTGGAGAGATATTTAAACACTACGATTAGACTGTAGTATCATAGCTGCCTGATTACGCTATCAACGACGGGACGGATTCTTATCACTGAATATGTATAAGCAATAACAAAAAAGGGAAGACAACTACTTGATTGCTCTATCAGTGATGACGGATTTATCTCGCTTTACTATACATACCGGAACGTGATCATTTGTTGAAATTTTTTCGAAAATGCTGATCTTCTTGAATTGTTTGCAACAAAACATACTGAAGATGGGACAATGTCAAAATATTTAGCAGCTGAATTCATGGATGGGAATATAATTTCTTCACCTGTCTCTGTATTTGTTCATACAACTGATCTCTTTCCAAACATTTTACATCTCCCAGTATTTCCTATCTTACAATTCTGACTTTGTGTAACAACTTCAAGATTACATAAAGAATTATTTTGTATATTACCGTCAATATGATTAATTACAAGTCCGTCTTCGATGACCCCATGAAAACATTCGTAGAGAAATCTATGTGTGTAATATTTTTCTTTTCCAGCACCAAACATGATATACCCAGTATTAGTAACGAAACCAACTGGTTTTTTTAATTTACAATTTCTGATTACACCATCAGGAGAAGCTTCATAATTTTTAATGATAGGGTGCTTTACAAAATGATTTTGTTTCATTTATATATATAATATTATTTGTCTAAATGATAATTTTGAAATCTGGCCAGATAATCTTCAGCGGTTTTTAACGGAGACTCACCTGACGATTTCTTATCGTAATATCGTTTTAGCTCTCTGTATCTTTTAGCACCACACGCTACACATAACCGTGTTTCGCCTCTTACTCCAACGCCGCATCGTAAACACGGTTTTGGTCCTAGACTACCTCTTCGGAAACTTTGCATGTGTTGGTCACAGAATTCATTTACACATGATTTATTACAAGGAGTTGAAAATCCAATCATGAGCCATCGGCATTGGTTGTTTGTTTGAATCATTATATATATATATATATATATATATATATATATATATATATATATATATATATATATATATATATATATATATAATTAAAGTTTAATTAAACATATATATTTGTCTTAAATATAGTATGGAGGAATTTGAGAGATTATCCACGATTGAACCTTCCACTGCAAGATTTGATCTTGACAAATTACCAAAATCTAAATTTAATTTTTCCATGCAAGATCTGGTTTTGATAAATAGTGATATAACCGATCGTATCCGTGAAGGCAAAAAAGAATTTTGCAATGATGGTGCGGCTCATACTTGGTCCACATTCAGGATTATGAGCGACAAAGGTGTTGTTGTTGATGCTAGAATGAGTGACGAGCGAGGTAAAAATATTATTAACTACCTTGATAATCAGCAATATATTATTCTAGTAAAATTTATTGTTCAGACAGATGATGATACTTGGATTATTCGTGACAAACGCGAACCTGTACGACTTCATACTGGAAATAATACTGTTACATTAAATAAACAATCAAAACCAGGAATATTGACTGGTATTGACAAACCATACTATGAGCGAGCTTATCCAGTTACTGCGGTTATATGGTTATATATGCAATATATCCGCTGAATAATAAACCCAGCGTTGATAATCTCAAACCGATGAAAATTTCAAGAATAAATTGTGTAGCTGAACGAGTTATGGAACATTTCTCAAAAGCAATACGCGGAAACGGTTTAACGGATATAAGACGCACAAAAATAAATGAGTGGGCGGAAACAGTTAAAGATACCGGAGCATCTATCAGTGACGTTGCTAAGCTAGAAAAGAAATTAAGATTTCCAATAACAGTAAAAACACTAACCGGAGAAATTTTGTACAAACAGAAATATACAAAAAATGGAGCTCCAATAACAATCATTGATCATAACGCGCATGCATGGACTGATGCTGTAATAATATTTCCACGAGATAGGACAGTCAGATTTTATGACGATTATATATTCGATGCTATCAGTGATATCAGTAAGAGCGACCCTGTGTCTGTTTGGTTATTTCAGAGTTCAGAATCCGCATATTACGATCAGTTTGTAAAACCTAACGGAGATATTTACCGTAGAGAATCTCTTCATGAAGAAATGAAGAATCTTGCACTGAAATATAATTCTGACAACGTCGAAGTTGAACAATTACTAAATAATTGTTTTACAGTTCCATCCATTGCGGCTCACTTTGCTCAGAAGAAAAATTCATGGTCGCCGACACGATCAGAATTCCTCGAAGATGTTCAACGTAGTTGTGTCGAATATGGGCATGGCGGATTATGGAATAGCAAATACGATCATCGTAAAGTTATATCCGTTGATATGGTTGCGTGTTATCCTGGAAGTTTTCTTGGATACGGAGAATGTTCCAAATACTTTGATAGATTCGGACATCCCACACATGAAATGACAAGAGCTGCGATAAATGGACCATTGCCTGATTTTGATTTAACTGGATTCGCTTGTGTAAAATCGTTTAAGTTCCGCGATCATCTCCATCCTATCGTTTATGCGTGGTTTGGTAGACATTTTTCTCAGCGACATTGGGTTCCAACGGTGCTATTACGATACATGCTTGATGCTGAAATTTTAGTGTCGTTGAGCGTAAGTGAAGCTATTATATCATAGCATTCGCAGAAACAAGTTTGGCTACCACAACAAAAGAAACATTCCCTGACAGATCCAGATGAAGATTGGGATACAATCGATTACGGAAATCAAGTTGCAAAAGATCTCGGTAGAAAAATAATTGGTAAATTTACTCAGGGTGGTTCGTACGATCATAAACGGCATTGTACAAGATTAATCATGGATGATGCTGAGTTGGATTTTATAATTACTGATACAACGAACAAAGGAACATTTATAAGCAGAAGCAATGCTTATTTGTCATGGAACCAAACTAGGTACAGTAGTGAGTTATATTGATGGTGAGTCACCGCAATTTACTCATTTAAGATCTTCTATGCTCGCTTACGTTTCCATAAATTTATTATCGATGATAAATAAATTTCCTTGTTACGCTGTCAGAGTTGCTACGGATTCATTTTATGTGGATAAAAAATATTTAGATTTGGTAAAACCGTTACTCGGTAGCGGCGAATGGGGATCATGAAGAAGAAAACAAGAAAGTATACTCGATTATTCTGAAACAGCAGTTGTTGATATCGCGGAGACATACTACGGTAATGACAATCAAATGCCAACATCAACATCACCATCTGTGTTCGATCCCGTGGCTAGACATAAAACCATTTATCTCAATGGACCTGGAGGATCTGGTAAAACAACACGTGCGATTGAATTATTTTGGCAGAGTTCTTCAAACTCCGTTGATATGATTGTGCTGACACCTACACACAGACTAGCAAGAGAAATAAAACAACGAGGAGTAAAATCTCAAACTTATCATAGTTTCTTCAGATGGTGCGGAGATACGTGGACACACGAGCGAATGGGTGAAAAATATATTCCGAAGATTATTATTTGGGATGAGATTGGTACTGTGTCATTAGAAACATAAAAATATTTCTTGATTGGTTACTGACAAAAAATACTGCGATAATTATGTGCGGCGATCATGGTCAACCACCACCTTTCGTTGGGCAGTCTCCTCAGGAGTGGTTAAAATTATTTGTGGATTATTACGAAGAAATAAATGATGATCGTAGAGCTATTGATGAACCTTTGAAAGAATTTAAAAAATTAATCAGACTACAGCCAGATAAAATACAATGTGAGATAATGCGTGAAATAATTCCGGAAACTCCTGTAAATGATTTTTGGAATTTGTGGAGACCAAATGATTTGATAGTTGCGAGTAGAAAAATAGTTCGTGATGAATTACAAGAAAAATTATTTCTGCTGCACAAGGAAATATTTCCAACATTACCTGTACCATTATGTTATCGCCCAGCGGATACTCGACGACAGAATATTGAAGTTGAAATTCCAGGAGCAAATGAAAAACAAAATCTTGTGTTGAATGATATTGTTTTGGTTGATGTTGATGTTGTTGAAAGCGCGTTGAACATGAATAACTCACCGTGGAAGCTAGGATATGCTATAACGATCCACTCGTCACAAGGACTAACTATTACTGATACAAATATCTGGATTGTCGATGATAGAATCGAGTGGTCAAATTTAGTCTATCTAGCAGTATCTAGAGTCAAGAGAATATCTCAGCTACACAGAATTATCATAGACACCACAGAAAATAATAATCAAACTATCAGTGACACTGAAGTTATTAGCATAATAAGAAAAAAACTATTTGGGTATAAGCAATG
The DNA here is from genome assembly GCA_016617855.1 of Megalonaias nervosa. Taxonomy (NCBI): domain Eukaryota; kingdom Metazoa; phylum Mollusca; class Bivalvia; order Unionida; family Unionidae; genus Megalonaias; species Megalonaias nervosa. The sequence continues at coordinate 38,161 of JAECUM010025559.1, forward strand.
TGACAAAAAAAGAAAAATAATCGTGATTTTGATATTGATGTTGAATTTATTATAACACTTAAACAACGGGAATATTCGAGTAATAATCCAAAACAAGTTACCGTGGATAGAATTAATAGTGATCTTGGTTATACACGTGATAATGTGATGCTGACCTGTCTTGAGAGCAATCGACGTCGGGGTTCCAATTTACAAAAGTGAACGCAGTGGTAATTGTGTGTCTTTAGGAATTATTTGTAATTGTTCACGTACAAATCCACGCTGAGGAGCAGTTGAATCCAGTATGTAGATTGCAGGTCTACCAGTGGATCTTATCACGCTAGAAATTTTATGTGTGGTCACACTCCAGATAGGATCAGTTGCTCTTTTTTACCACCTTCAAGTTCACCAGGTTCATATAAATACCTTACAGTCACATTACCTAATACTGGCTGAGAGGAAGATTCACGTTGTATTGATATATATTTTTTTTATGATTGCATTAGAAGGTTTCATAGAAGTTGCACGAGTAATTTCATTATTTAACGCAGCTATCACACTTGGTAATCTTGCAACCCATTCGCGAGATCTTGTATCTGTATAAATTATTTCCTTCGCATACTGGTATCCAAATAACTGCTCAGCAAGTGTTCGATTAAATCTTTCAACGATTGCCTGATCACGATGAATTTCAGTGTGTCCTCGTCTGATTTTCACGTTATGTTTTTTCATCAACGATGATACTGCACCGAGAAATTCTTTGCCAGGATCAACCTGTAGCAACCGTGGCCATCGTAGACCACCACGTTGATAAATTCGTTCAAACGCAGATGCAACTTCAGTTGCTATTTGTTGACAGTGGTTCCGCTTCTTTATATCTACTTGCAACATCAACGACAGTTAGCGCGTATTTGTATGTGCGTGATTGACGTCTACCAATTTTAATGGTATCATGTGGTAAAAATAAAATATCTGCCTGATGAACTTCATTGGGAACGCTGACATCAAAATGTGCACACTGAATTTTTTTAGGTGGTGGTAGATAAATTTGCCATATTGCCTGTCGTGCTAACCACGCTGCAGCAACAGTACGTGAAACCTTTGTAGCTTCAGCGAGTTTACTAATCGCTGCTTTGCCCTTCCAATATCCTCTCGGGGAATAATAAATGGACTCAATTATAATAATCATATAATTAATTACCCAGCCCCTAACATATTTTGCCTTTCATACCAGCTTTTACCAGAAAAGCAGCTAATTTTTCTCGAAACGATTTATCTTTTATATTATTTATGGCATGAATTAATTTGATATCGGCGAGATGTCGCTGTTGTAAATCTTTACTTCGATAAGCGATATCATGAACGTAACACGCTTGATCAATCTTGTTTACGGGATATTCGCCGGGTCGAGGTTGATCTCGTTCGTCAAGACGAATATCTAAACGAGTTCCTGGTCCACAATAATTATAGCCCGGTACATGTTTTTCCCCGGGATATTTCGCCCACGGTAATCCTGGTAATTTTCCCAACGCTGTAGTAGTGTCACCGCCGACTTTGTATTTGTTAGAAATGAATTTTTATTTTTTTGTACCGCACTTTTCGCATTTACCTGTCAGTGCGCGTTTTTTATTTTTTGTTGTTATTGTTGTTAATCCGATCGTTGGCGTGGCTGCACGGCATCGAACACAATATAAATTCATAATATAAGTTATATGGATATAATTGACTTTTCTGCGACACGAAAACAAGAGCCAGTAAAGCATCACCCAGCGCTACCGAATTCTATCAGAATGATAATAATAGGTCCATCTGGATCAGGTAAAACACAATTATTGCTTAATCTGATAATGAGATGGCTGAAGTGGGATAAATTATATTTAGTAGCTCCATCTGTAGATGATCAGCGATGCTATGAAGTACTCAAGGATTTTAATGAAAATGCAAAATTGTTAAATGAAGACAGTGACATTATTGATTTTATTACCGATATTGATGAAGCGCCATCTGTAGATGACCTTGATGGAAGTATTAATAATTTAGTTGTGTACGATGATGTCATGCTGGACAAACAATCAAATCCAGCTAGAATATTTTCTCGAGGTAGGCATAAAAATACAGATGTGATTTATGTTACACAGCGTTATACACAAATTCCAAAAGTGATCAGGGATAATTGTAATATTTTAGTTGTGTTTAACGGAGTTGATAATCATACGTTGCAAAATATTTATTATACTTGGTGTTCAGGTGACATGGACATGATTAAGTTCAAACACTTTTTTCAAAAGCACAAGCTACCCCATTCGGTTTTATAACAATAAACTTGCATGATCTGAGGTCAAGATATCGTAACGAACTTGATACAATATTTGGATAAAAACCACAGCAGCAGGGAGGGTGGGCTAACAAAAATTGCGTGCACGATTACATAAACGATCGCTCACAAAACTTTATAAGCTCGAATGTCAACGGCGAAGTAACAGCGCAAACTAACCCCGGTGATATCATCACGGAAAGTTAGAAAGTTCAGTTTGACCTTATTGACGTTTTTTTTATTATAATTTTTTTCGTGTGAAATCTTTGTTTTAGATATGTTTGCTCGAATCCCATTTGTAGGATTCACCCTCCCTGTTGCTGTTTACAATGGCCAAATGCTACCCGTATGATAAACTTTAAGAACGGGTCTAAAACGCTGAATATGCTATCAAAAAAGACACCGAAGATTATAAAAATGTTGAATCAATCAGGATGTCTGACTTCCTCATTGAGGAAAGTTTAAAATCTTTTGCTTATGTATTGTCTGCGTTAGACTTCACTGCATAAGACAAAGAGGCACCTCTAATAAAAACTGTTGTTAACATTTAAAGTTATTAAAGACGCACTCGATGGAACATATCCTAGTGTGAATAACAATGACCTATATTCCATTTGATATGATGATGTCATCTTACAGTTCATTTTACAAACGGTGCAAATTGTTGAATAAAAGTAGATCTATAACCAATACTTTCACAGTGACGTTTACGACATTTAGCGATGATTCGGAAAGTTTAGGAATTCTAATATTTAAAATAATTGTACACGTAATCTTGACATTTTCAAACTTTCTTTCGGTCAACTCATGACCAGCTGCGCATGTTGCATTGGAAATAGTTATGTTCAGTTGATAGATGTACACTACGATTTATATACAAATGGACTATTTACTTTTTATACTACATAATTGCTATTTCTGTTTTAATTATTCCTAATTTTTGTTCATAGGTGAAATTATCCATTTGGTTGCTATTCAATCATTGCGAGTGCTGGAACTTTAAAAATAAATTTTTACAAACGTTGATTATGATGAAGACGACTACGCAATATGTTATGAATACGGTAGACGTTGGAAGAAGGATTCCTTACTACCAACTAATATAGCATTCCAATAAATGCGAACATGTTTTTCCTCGGTTTCTAGAGTATCCTAATATTGGACAATAGTATACCAGGCAATAACGATATGATATGACTTTTGCAAATCCTAGAGAAATTTGAGAAAATACAAGTGATGTTTAAATATTGCTTTACATTATATATTATTGAAAATGTGCACAAGCATAAAATGTGAATGTCCTTGTTAAATTAGCAATGTCTCCTACATTCGGAATTAGAAAAGTTTAAGTTAAGAATATCAGCATTACTTGTTTAAATATTGCTAAGTGCCTACTATTTTTTAGAATGCAGACGTGGAACCTACGGATCCGGATGCAATGAAACCTGTGGCAGATGTAACAAAGGGAACAACAGTTGCTCGCTGGCAGACGGAATTTGCATGGACGGTTGTGAAGCAGGATGGCGTGGTGACATATGCAAATCAAGTACGTGTGTTTAAAGCGCTATATAAATACATCGTCCATATCAAACATACATTAAAATAACATCATGCTCGATGAACAGCAAATAAATGCCTATCTCGTGGAATCGTTATCGCAAGTATTTCGACGTGGATTAAGAATATAGTTTTACAACGAAAAGAATAGCATACATGCATTATTGATGTATATACCCAATTATATTCAAATGAATAAACCATATCAGCAAATACTGTTCATTTTTATAGAAAATTTTTCAATAATTTCAATGTACTTTTATAGTCGAAATCATAGTTAAAGGTTGGATTTTTACCGATTTAAATGGTAGCGATAATGATGAAATAAATCTTTACCCATCGTTTCATTTTGAACTAAAAATTAAGATTTAGGTAGACTTTGGACAGTTTTAATTAAGAAAAGTGTTTTGCAAGAGTAATAGTGTACAGGATAATTTACATCAAGCTCAAGGGCGTCCTTTCATATACGCATCATTTAGCTAACAACAGAGTGAACCTTATAGCTGGCTGTGATTCGAAGCTAGAGTCTGGCTACTGTAAAATAGAAAGTGTGTCATTTGTGAGAACAGTTTCAGTTAGTTTCTGGTGTAAATAAAGTTTCTGTTTATGATGTCTTCAAGCAGTGGCGAAATATTTATATTGAAGGAGTCCATAATATTTACAAATGTATATTTTCGGACTAAAAGCTCGTTTCAATTTATATATATACTAGGAGGTAAATAAGACATTTTAAAAGTATGAATCATCTAAAATTTTGTATATATTTTTTTCCTTGTTTCACAAGAAATTAATTTACCCCTCCATGTATAAATTTCTGGTTGAGAAAGGGGACCAATAACTGTATATTCATCGGGTCTTTAAATTCGTTGCAAGCATAAAACCCGACAAGGAAATCACTATTGTTTCTAAATGGTTTATTCCTACTCTGTATTTTGATTCTATTGATATATTTAAGAAGATAAAATGGATCTGATGATTGGGAAATTATGTTCTTTTCGTTTCATTCTTTAAGAATGCGATGCAGGAACCTACGGATTTAACTGCAATGAAACCTGCGGTTACTGTTTAAATGGAAAGAATAATTGCTCAGAGATGAATGGTCAGTGCAGCGGCGGCTGTCAAGCCGGGTGGACGGGTGAAACATGTAAATCAGGTACTAATATTATATTCTGAATATATATGTTAAAATTTTACCTCCAATATTACGTCAATCGTCTTTATGGTCGAAAGTATAATCATGTTTGGTAATTGTGCGATGATCAGTTCTTGCATTGCTTTATTCAAGTATTCCATGCATCATACATCAATATTACATGCAGCATTCTGATGTGAAGTTGTTAGGAGACTTTATGATCATGTATAAGGATAGAATATCTTGGACGTTTTAGTGCAATGCGATTTATATAACACAGTTGTAGATGATATTTGACGGATATTTATTTTTACGTTTATATTTCGTTCTATAATATGTACAGGTTTTCAACTTTTCTGACTTTCATCATGTATTTACTTGTAGTAGAAATGTATGTTAATTTGAGGAAGGTTAGTCGCGAAGTTTCTTTTGGTTTGTATTTCTCTATCAATACAGTTTAGGAAATTACCTTCGAATGAGCCTGATAGCGAGCTTTGTGTTGACGTGCCGTTAAACCACATACCAACATACATAGTTACATACATAGATATATACATACATAGATACATACATACAAACATACATAAATGCTGTTACGATTCGATGGTCTTACACTAAGTAACAAAAACGTTAAACGAACAAGTTTAGTAAAATTCAGCAAACAATTTATTTCCCTAGAATACAAAATGAACATTTTAAAGGAACTTACCGTATTATGAACTAAACCACAAATAACTGTAAACGTC
>JAECUM010025560.1:0-18974 GCA_016617855.1 Megalonaias nervosa
TTATTGACTCGATTATTTGCTGCTTTACACTTTCATTATAATGTTGAGATAATGAAATAAGTAAATTTCTTAAATCATTAAACGTTTTATCGTATTCAGGCTTAAGATCATCAAAAAATTCTTTAATAAATCCTACATCAACAATATCTCGATTTATCGCCCCTGGTGTAACGATAATATTAAATGCTGATCTACTCATCTTGGGGATCCTTTTACCATAAAAATCGGTAAAGTAGTATATATTATTGTTTGGATCAAATTCAAATGCTATAAGACTCCATGGATATTTTCTTCGATATTCTGGATCTTTAATGAATTTTTCTTCACTCGTTTTAAACTCATTTTTAGTTGGTTCTGAAACTCCATTATAAACAGGTGCGACTTCAGGCCATCCTAACACGGATCTAATCGAACTTTGATAAATATCTACGGAGTAATCAGGAGAATTTATTTCAATCGCCGCTGATAGTGTTGGTTCGTGAACAGTAATCGCTATTTTAGATTCTTTCCCTGTGATAGATTTAATTCTGCGCTGGAACTCATCATTAATCTGTTCTATTTGATAACTACCCGTTGAAATTCCAACAACCTGCCAATCAGGTGTTCCATCCGGTTTATTTTTATTCGCAAATACCAATGAATTATTTGCTGGTTGTCCACCAAACGGTTTTGATCTAATATTAGGCCAACTATAATAAACTCGTAATTGCGCTAATGCTATTTCCTTTGCTGGAATTGCAGTCGGAAAATTAACGCTAAATTCAGGATTGGTTGAACTTAATGATATCATAGTAGTTTTGACGGCGTTGTATTAGCTACGATCTGCTGAAGTAATTCTAACGATGACATTATTATTATAGTTATTATTTAATTCTCCATCTTTCCGTCACTAGAGAACACATCGCGTTCCACTATGAACGCTTCATCGTAGGTTTTCATTATCGTTACAAACTCCTCATCAGATATTTTACCATCACTGAGATACGCTGAAATATACGAGCATAATTTAGTGTATGCGGCTGTTGCTGTGTGCAATTTCATTATATACTTTAGTTTATCATTCGTACACGTAGATATTTTTTTAGAGATAATACTGAAAATACCTGCGCATGTTGTTGCCGTTGAAACTATAATCGTTACAACTGCAGGCGCTGTCATCGTTATCGTTGATAATAATAATCCAGTTCCAGCAATAACAGCAGAAACCGAGTATACCATTATATCAATAACAACCATACGAAGACGATATTTTTTTACCTTTATCGTGTAATCGTCGATGATATTTTTTAGTTTAGTTTGACACTCACATACTTGAGCGTATCTGTGACGTTGAACGTCGATAAATGATTCTTGATTCATTATATTTATCTAGGTAACTAATTGAGGAGTTTCGGCTATGAACTCAATACACCACCAATAAGTCGCTGCGGTTAACTTTTTATCATTCGCTATTAACATAAACGTTTCCTCGATATCTTTATTTAACACTATAGACACAATTCCAGAAAAATCATCGGTTGAATGACGCCATGGAAATGTGGTAAATATAGTAAATTTTGCACTACTAAATACAGATAATCTGTATACACCAGTAACCTCTGCAGTGTGTTTAAAAGTGTTATTTTCCGGTGTCCATGTTGTTTTTCCTGATGCGACTGTGTACACGATATTAATGATCTGCTTGTGAGGAATTTTAACGAGATTAGTTTTTTTGAATAATATTAGGAATACCACTAATGATATCGTTGAGTCTTGCGTTAATGTCAGCGAGATTAATAATAACAGTAGGTGGAGTTCCAAAAAATTCGTTAATAGATCTGTTTATATTTCTACGAAAATTTAGAAATGTTTGTACATGATTAAAATATTCAGTTCTAAATGAAGCAATTCCATCATTAATTGTCGTTAACGAAGTCATTATTGGAATTTCCTTATCGTCGACGTATTTCTTCGTTGCAGCGTCAAAATCTGTTTCTGGTGTTCTGAGATTATTAATACCATTACTATTCATGTTGAGAAATGCACGCATTATACCACCGCGCACTGACACGTATTTGGATTCTTGATCATCGACGTATTTTTTGTTGCTGCGTCTGTATCTGCGATTGGATCTCCAAGATACGTAATTTTTCTTCCTGACATAATAACATCACCGGTAAATACATCACCAGTTTTCTTAACATAATCGTTAACCGACTTACCGGAATCCTGTATTTTACCTTGATCAGTAAAAGTAACGATATTATTAACAACCGCGTTGGGAATTCGTATAAGTACATCTAGTAGTTGTATGTTACTCGTTTTAAATCGTCCTTGTTTGTCCTGAAAAACGACGACTTCATTTTGATCCACACTTGTGATATTTAATAAATCATCGATTTCATTTCTGAGCTGATCAATGGTTGCATATTTAGATAAATCGACTTCTGAGCTCTACCTGAGGATCTTCCATAAATATCTACCATTATATTTACTGATATCAGTTTAAGTACTATGACGTAGCGTAGTGAACGCGTGTACGACTTTATGAGGCGGTGCTGTTGATTTTGATACAGCATCAAGCATAGCGAGGGTTTCACGGCCGCATATTGGAGGATCAGTTTTTTTTTGTGTCGGTAGCGTTGAATACCAGATTGGAGCAGTATTATTGCTAACGTAATGAAGAAATTCTTTTGGTGGTGCTAATCCATACGAATCGAAATAAATAATTCCACGTGGATCAATTGCATATCCAACCCAGTGCGTGCCTGGGCCAGAATTTTTATCGAGATTAATAATACCGGTTTCATGTTGCATTGCAACGGTAGGTAATTGATCGCGCATAAAAACACCTCTGAAATTTTTTATTTTTAATTGCTTAGCAGCATTAAGTAAATCAAAATTGGACATGGGTGTTATTAGTAAACTGTCCCTGGTAATCTTAGGCCTTTTCCGTACCAGTGTGGAGTCTCTGGTAATCTTAAACCTTTTCCGTACCAGTGTGGAGTCCCTGGCAATCTTAGACCCTTTCCCTTTTTTTTGATTCCTTGTCCGGTTGCTTTCTTTAATGCCATTCCAGCAGCTGTTCCAACAGCACCTAGCGCAGCTGCCTTTGCAACGGCTGGTGCTGCAGCTGCTATTAATGCTGGTATTGCTGCGAGGAGTGGAAATATACCACCCGTTTTAGCAATATCTTTGATGGCGCCCGCAGAAAGATTAAGTTTGACGCCTTTATTTGATTTTTTAGCATCGTTGAAGTTTTTAAACTGACGCTCGGTCAACGATAGTTTATTTGCACCGGTCATCTGTTCTCGTTTTAGCGATATTTTTATTCCACAATTATTTTTTGATGCTGATTGCAGCCTTTTAATCTGACCAGGAGTCAGACTCACACTAACGTGATGATATGACATTATAATTATTATGAACGATCTAATTACATGTTTTCTACTGGAGCATCAATAACTCTCATTCGTCCACCAACACCTTCGAGTAACATCGATTTATCGCTGAGTATAACGGCTATTGCTCTGTAATTGACAATAGCTCCTCGAGTCACACGAGCTCGAAAATGAATAGCTACAACAGATTGTCTGGTTAAATCTAAGTGTTCTAGTGAAAAGTAATAAATCGGATACAGCGTTGTAAAATCACGCTGCGATATTTGTAAACCAGTATCAACATTTTGATCACGACCCATGAATGTCATTAATCGATGATATACACGTGCTACATGATTATTTGCAAAATTCAGTAATATATCCTCGGATGGTTCTTGATGTCCATTTATCCTTAATGAAACCTCAGAAACACCGAGTTGGTCAAATATCATGTGACTATGTGTTTGCGAGTTTATTCGTGCAGTATTTTGAAACGCAATAAATATATGTCGTGGTGCAGAAACACCTTGCTGAGAAGCTATCTGCCATGTAAATAAACCATCAATTGCACTCTGAACAGCATCTGTGGTCATTGTTAACCATGATAACGTTGATTTACCGCCTTGACTCATAAAAGATAACAACCGGTCTTCTTCAGATATCGAGGGAGTCATCACTGGCATCCACAGGGAAAGTTTGGTTAATATCACTTTACCATGAAGTGCCGCAGTTGCAGCATCATCAACTCCCACAGCGTGCCACATTGCATCATTATCATCGCCTTTTCGCACAAGTACAACTGTGTGTTTGGTTCCAAAAATAACCTTTCTAACATTTCTGCAGAATCCAAATATGTGTGACAGTGGAATTGCACAAGAAAACCTTTCATCATCACCAAGCATTGCTCTACGAGATGCAAATCCCAAGTTGAAGTTTTCATTCATTGATGCAACTTCAGTTCCAGCTGCATTCATTGTTACATTCCTCTGTTCGGGTTGATCAGTTGTGTCCTTTGCAAACATCATTGATGGACCAGCCGATCTTGAATAATCGTCGCTGTATCTTGCAAGGCCTAGTATTGTCGTGGCAACATCAACATCTTTCTGGATTGATTCAATATTTTTTCCATCAATCATGTACGTAGCGCTAAGCAGCAGGCAGGGTGAACCCTACAAATTGGTTTCGAGCAAATTTTGAAATGATGATTAAGACAAACTGTAGGGTTCGACTGCCGTACCGCGAAATCATTTGTCTTAATCATCAGGCAAATATATTCATTACCAAATGTCTGTCCACCCCCCCCCCTTTGCTGCGGTGGACCCTACAACTTGGTTTCGAGCAAATTTTGCATTATGATTAAGACAAACTGTAGGGTTCGACTGCCTACGGCGAAATCATTTGTCTTAATCATCAGGCAAACATATTCATTACCAAATGTAAGGTTCACCCTTCCTGCTGCTATGGCATTTATTGTTGACTCGTCGATATATAAATAAGATACAGGGGGTTTTTCGACAATTAAATATGGAAGGGTGAACCCTACAACTTTTTGCCTGAACCGTTAAGTAAAAATAAATAACAAAAAATAAGGGTCAAAACGATAAACCGAGCCTTCTAACTATATTATTACCTTTTAGTTTGAAAAACGAATAATAAATCGTTTGGGTTAGCTCACCTTTGTTCCTTATTTTTTACTTTTGCTTTAATGCGTTTAGTTTACTTATCGGGTTACTCAATTTTTGTCATTCACCCTTCCTGCTGCTCTAGCAGAGGAGGAGCAGAGTTATCGCGTTTTATTAAGTATTTTTGGTGATTTCAAATTCAATTAAATATCTATTATAAATATTATTTAATAATGAATATTGGAGAACCACACTCAGCTAGATTAGCACGAGAAAGACTAGAAGCAATTAGAAAATATTTACCTATTCGTGATGCTGTCAAGCAACAATTACAAGAACGACAAGAATCTCATGTTGAATTTGAGGAGGATACAAAACAATTATTTAAACCTATCACTGAGACCACTAAAGGTATTCAACCTGTGTTAGAGAAAACCGCTGAAGAAACTGGAAAAATAGCAAAAAGAACAAAACAGACAAAAAAGATTCTTAGAGAACTTCCAGCCGAAATATCTGCTGCGATGCCAGTCCCGGAAATATCTGAAGATGCAGACCAGGTAGAAGAAGGTGCTGAAGCACTAGCACCTGAACCAAAATCAACAGTTAAATTGATAGATAAATTTCATGAAGAAACTGTTAAGGTAATTAAAAAACTTAACATACAAAAATTAGCTGAATTTGCTTTGGGTAGTTTTAGTCAAAGAGGTAAATTAATGAAATCTGAATATGCTAAAGATATTAGAAATCGTGAACAATGGCAAAAATCATTATATCGCATAAAAATGAATGTTGAACAAACTAGAGCTGATGATACATTATATCAGGATTATATTAGTGAAATTAATAAATTAATCAAATTAGAAAAGGAGAAAAAACAAATAGCACCAAAACCATCTGAGCAATTATTTCGTGATTATCCAGGATCATCAAAATCACAAATACCAGTTCTATCTCCTACACCAAAGAAAACAACATCATCGAAACCAAGTGAAGAGGAAGAAGAAGAATTTCAAGACGCTCCCGGTGTAATTGGAAGTGGTTTAGGAAGTGGTCTTATTACTTGTCCCAATAATATCCTTGCTGATGTCGATCGATTAGAAATTCTCATCGGAGGAAAACGAGCTGGTAATAATTCCCCAGAAATTATTAATGAGGCGGCTGATATTTGCAGACGATTATTTACCGGTGGTATCATGGACGTTGATGTTTATCAGTCTCTTATTAATGAAATTGCCGATGACTACTACAGCGACTGAGTATGTAATTAAATACAATTACTATAATAAAATGATAGTACATAGTACTCAACGTGGACCAACTATGGTCAGGGTGATAAATTCACGATTACCTGTATACAAAACAACCTACGGAAATGGACTAGGTGATGTTGTTCAGGGTCTATTTAGAAGGATAGCCCCAAAAGCAATACCGATTGCAAAGCAACTGGGAATGAAAGCTATTGATGTTGTTCGTGAAAAAGGTATTGGTGCTGTTGGTAATGTTGCTGGTAAAGCATTTTCAGCGATTAAAGATAGATTAACACAATTAATACGCAGACCTGTGGTCCGACCTCAACCAGTAAAATTACCTAGTACAGAAGTAATGCCTGCAAATGTCAGTAAAATAATAAATCAAGTTGCTAATCAAAAACTAGCAGAGTTGGCTGATGTGCCTTTATCAGAAAAAGAAAAAAATATAACTGCTAGTCTGATAGCAGGAAGTGGTCTCACTTCCCGAAATGGTCTCACTTCCCGAAGTAATCTTCGTTTTAGACGATAATAAATATAATAAAGATGTTTAAACGTATATCTGATCCCGCATTTGACATGGACGCAGCAGTACTTAAAGATGAGTCTGTGCGTGATTATCAGTATTATTCTTACGACGCACGAATTCCAGATCAGCGTGGACGAATTGAATTACAGGTTCAGGATACAAGTAGATATTTCTTACCCGCTGAAGCATTTATTGAAGTCGAAGGTGAAATTTTAAATATTGCTAATCCTGCAGCACCAGTAACATATGGAGACGATGTTAGGGTTGGTTTTGTTAATAATGGTATTATGGCATTATTTGACAGTGCAACGTACATGATTGACGGAAAAAAAATATTGAATCTATTCAGAAGGACGTTGACGTTGCAACAACAATACTTGGTCTTGCAAGATATAGTGATGATTATTCAAGATCAACTGGTCCATCAATGATGTTTGTAAAGGATACTTCTAACTACCCTGACAATAGACAATATAATATAAGACGACCAAGAAATGCCGACGATACCGCTGACGCTGCTGTGTGGCCGGGGGTTCATGGTGCTAATCCAGAATTTAACTTAGGATTTGCAGCACGTCGATCAATGTTGAAAGGTAACAGAAGAACGTTTTCATGTTCAATTCCATTGTCACATATCTTTGGATTCTGTAGAAATGTCAGAAAAGTCATTTTCGGAGCTAAGCATACAGTTGTACTTGTACGAAAAGCAACCGACAACGATGCATTATGGAGACCCATTGGTGATCCTGGCAAAGTAATTCTTACAAAACTTTCATTGTGGATGCCGGTGATGACTCCATCAATAACTGAAGAAGATCGTCTACTCTCTTTTATGAATCAAGGTGGTAAATCAGCATTATCGTGGTTAACAATGACCACAGATGCTATCAAGAGTAATATTAATGGTTTATTTACGTGGCAAATAGCATCACAACAAGGTGTTTCTGCACCACGACATATATTTATTGCATTTCAAGATGCTGCACGGGTGGATGATCAAACACGTAGTATTATGATATTTGATAATCTTGGTGTTTCCGAAGTTTCCTTAAGAATAAATGGACATCAAGAACCATCCGAGGATATTTTACTGAATTTCGATCAAAATCATGTAGCACGTGTATATCACCGTCTAATGACGTTCATGGGCCGTGATCAAAATATTGATACTGGTTTACAAATATCACAATTGGATTTTACAACATTATACCCAATTTATTATTTTTCGCTCGAACATTTAGATTTAACCAGACAATCTGTAGTCGATATACATTTTCGAGTTCATGTTAATAGAGATATTGGAGCTATCCCTAATTACAGAGCAATTGCTGTCATACTCAGCGATAAATCGATGTTACTTGAAGGTGCTGGTGGACGAATGAGAGTCGTTGATGCTCCAGTAGAAAACATGTAATTAGATTATTTATAAATATTATAATGTCGTATAATAATGTTAGTGTTAGTCTGACTCCTGGTCAGATTAAAAAGATATAATCAGCATCAAAAAATAATTGCGGATTAAAAATATTGCTAAAGAAAGATCAGATGAGCGGCTCAAATAAATTATCTCTTACAGAACGTCAACTCGGGTATTTCAATGAAGCAAAAAAATCAAATAAAGGTATAAAACTTAATCTTTCTGCGGGTGCCATTAAAGATGTCATTAAGACGGGTGGTATATTTCCACTTCTTGCTGCTATACCAGCATTAATAGCCGCTGCAGCTCCAGCTGTTGCAAAAGCAGCTGCATTAGGTGCTGTTGGAACTGCTGCTGGAATGGCATTAAAGAAAGCAACCGGACAGGGAATAAAACGAACACCAAAAAAAAAGGGAAGGGGTCTAAGATTACCAGGGACCCCACACTGGTACGGAAAAGGCCTAAGATTACCAGGGACAGTTTACTAATATCTCCTATGTCCAATTTTGATTTACTAGATGCTGCTAAAAAATTAAAAATAAAAATTTTAGAGGAGTTTTTATGCGCGATCAATTACCGAAACAACCAAATAACATTGAAACAGGTATTATTAATCTCGATGAAAATTCTGGTCCAGGCACGCATTGGGTCGCTTATGCAATTGATCCACGTGGAATTATTTATTTTGATTCATATGGACTAGCTCCACCAAAAGAATTCTTAAAGTATATTAGTTGCTATCAAAGTATTCCAATATGGTATTCAACATTACCTACACAAACATTAACCGATCCACCAATATGTGGTCGAGAAGTACTTAATGTACTTGATGCTATATCAAAATCAACAAAAACCCCCCACAAAGTTGTACATGAATATACTACGACGTCATATTTAAACAGACATTAGTAAATATAATGGTGGATATTTATGGAAGATCTTCCCGTAGAGGTCATCAACAAGTTGATTTATCTAAGTATGCAACTCTTGATCAACTCAGAAATGAAATTGATGATTTATTAAATCTCGCAAGTGTGGATCAAAATGAAGTAGTTGTTTTTCAGGATAATCAAGGACGATTAAAAACGAGTAATATACAACTATCAGATGTTCTTATAAGAATTCCAACTGCAGTCACTGATAATATAGTTATTTTTGCCGATCAAGGTAAAATACAAGATTCTGGTACATCACTCAGTAATTATATTAAGAAATCCGGCGATGTATTTACAGGAGATATTAATATGAATCAGAATAAAATCACCGACATTGGAAATCCAACCGCAGATGCAGACGCCGCAACAAAGAAATATGTCGACGATCAAGAATCTAAATATGTACTGACCAACCACGGTATAATGCGTGCATTTCTCGACATGAATAATAATGGCATTAATAATCTTAGAACACCGGAATATGATTTTGATGCTGCAACGAAAAAGTATGTTGATGATAAGGAAATTCCTATTTCAACTTCGTTAAAAACAATCGGTGATGAAATGACTACACTTAGTGCTACTTTTTATAAAAATTTAGAAACGTTATTAAATTTTCGTAAAAACATAAACAAACTCATTAAAGATTTTTTTGGTGATCCACCAACCGTTGACATAAAACTAGCCGACATTAACACGAAACTTAATGATATTGCCAGTGGAATACCTAATATTGTTCAAAAAACTAATCTGATTAAAATTCCACACGGACAAATTAAAAATATCGTATACACAGTAGCATCAGGACAATCAACATGGACACCACAAAATAACACTATCAAATATACCGCAGAAGTTACTGGTATTTACAGGCTGTCCGTATTTAGTGATGAAAGATTTGCTATAATTAACAAATATATATTGCTTAATTCAACTGATTCTCTCTCTGGAGTTGTATCTATATTTTTAAGAAAAGATTTTGAAGAAATATTTATACTGAGAATATATAATCAAACAATAACCTCAGTGCCTTATTGGTGGCATATGGAATTTGTGGCTGAAACACCGCAATTAATCACTTAATATAATAATAATGGATCAACCTCAGTCTCGTATTGACGTTCAACTTTACAGATGCAATCAAGTATGTGAGCGTCTCACTAAACTAAATAATTTTATTGACTATTATAACAAGAAAATAAAAAAATATAAAAGACGTATAGTTGTTGTTGATGTAGTTGTTTACTCGGCTTCTGCTGTTATTACTGGAACAGGATTATTATTATCAACATTGACGATGACAGCACCTACTATTATAACCATTATTGTTTCAGCATCAACGACTATTGCTGGAGTTCTCGGTATTATAACCAAAAAGATACATACTTGTACAAATGTTAAATTGCACGATTATATGATTAAATTACACACAGTGGCAGAGGCATGTTCTAAATTATCTTTATATATTTCTTCGTGTGTTAGTGATGGTGAAATATCTGATACTGAATTCGCGATGATGATGAAAACTTATGATGACGCTTTTAAAGTGATCGCTAATGATTTTAACGAATTAAATAACAACAATAATAATAATGACAGACAGGGAGTTACTTCAGCAGATCGTCACTAATACAACTCCGTCAAAAACTACTATGATATCGTTAAGTTCGACTAATCCTGAGTTTAGTGTCAATTTTCCAACCGCAATTCCTGCAAAAGAAATAGCATTAGCACAATTGCGAGTTTATTATAGCTGGCCCAATATTAGATCAAAACCATTTGGTGGACTACAGCCAAATAATTCATTAATATTCGCTAATAAGAATAAGCCTGATGGAACTCCTGATTGGCAAATAGTTTCTATTCCAACGGGCAGTTATCAAATAGAACAGATTAATGATGAGTTCCAACGCAGAATTAAATCTATTACAGGAAAAGAATCAAAAATAGCAATTACTGTCTACGAACCAACACTATCTGCGGTTATTGAAATAAATTCCCCTGATTACTCCGTAGATATTTATCAAAGTTCGATTAGATCAGTATTAGGTTGGCCTGAATATCCACCGGTTTATCAAACACCACCAGAACCACAGAGATCTGATTTTGTCGTAGATGTTAAAAAATTTATAAAACCTCCAGAATATAGAACAGAAAAAATGCTTACCCATGGCGACGATATTTTGGTGATGGAGTTATACATTATATAGATAAAACAGAAACCCATTTTACAAAAATAGTTGATGGTAAAAAAGGTAAAATAATAGTACTTGATGTTGATGAAATAAATTCATATGCTAATACAATTAAGTCTGAACACGGACGTGTACTTAATTATCTAAGAAATTTATTTTCCAGCATTAGCAATTCCTACAACGATGACTTAAAAAATCAAATAATTGAAGTAATACAACATTTGAATCAAGTTGCTTCAGACCTAGATTTCATGAATGATATTATTGTTAACAGAGAAAAAAAATTAGTGAACATAGCAGCAGATAAACGATATAAAGATTTATATATAATTAATGAAGACGATCCACCTCGAGCTGTTAAACTAAATCTTCTGTTCACAATAACATTTCTAAAACATTTCAAATTACGCGAGAACAACTATCAACATTTATAATTCCTGGATTTAACTCTGAAGAGCTAAAGAAATCAGTTAATGATCTTATTGATGAACAATTTAAAAGAATATGTGATTCATGGAAAAAATTAATACCTACACCAACTATTCTTAAATATAATAATGATCCACACGGTGGTGGTCGCCATATCTCACCTGGTATTGTTAATATAACAACAACAATTGCAGTCAATCTGGTATGTGACGTAATTGATGACAGTTATCAAGTAGATCTTTCAAAATCTAATCCAAAATATTTCCTGCCTGGTCAGTGAGTTTGAAATTTATTCTTGTCAGAAATGGATTATGAACTCGCAGGTACACGGGGTTAATTGGTTCAGACACAATTAGCCAACCTGGCGGGTCTTTAGGGCTAAATGAATATAGTATATACCCCTGTTCCGCAGTGGCACTGCGGTGATTAGATTAGCTCGTAGAACGTCTGATTAAATATTTCCTAATATAATAAGGGAAAAAATAATCTGATTCATGAAATAGTTACAGATTTCTTTATCTGATGGGTTTATGGGACTACATTTTTTAAAATAATTATTCAGAGACTGATATTTTTTTATTTTAAATAAATAATTATTATATAATGAACCAAGAAAATATAAATGATATTATTTATGCTATTAAAAAATTAAAACATAACAAAATAAATCTATCTGATAATCTCGATCCTGAAAAAATATTATATGATTATGAAATATTAAAACAAAGAAAAATTGACAATAAATACACATTACCATCTAATTATAAATTTGTAAAATCAATTTATCAGTCTATGTTAGAATCCTTGGCGATGGTAAATGAAAAACAGGTAAAGCTATTTGCGTCTCTTGCACGTTCGATCGAAAATATCAGATCCGAACTATCTCGTGAATACGAGAAAAAGAAGATTGTAGATAATCGTGTAATGCAATTAAGAAAAATTATGTTATTTGATTCTGTCAAAAGTGAAAGTGACACTGAGAGCAGCGACGGTGAAGGTAAAATATAGAGTCGAACTATATACAATTTATTTATTAAGAGCACAGAATTAAATATATTCAAATATTATATACTGGTTATATGTTTTCGAAAATGCTGATTTGTATACTTTATCTGCAACAAATTTCACCGATCGTGAATGTATGCTAAAATATTTTGCAGCCGCATTAATTGATGGAAAAGTTATTTCTTGTCCTGTTTCTGTATTCATGGATTTAATAGTTCTCTTTCCGAATAATTTACATTTTCCAGTATTTCCACGTGCAGAATTCTGACTCTGTGTAATAGCCTGTAGGTTAGATAACCGATTATTGTGGGGATTTCCATCAATGTGATCAACTACAAATCCATCTTTGATGACCCCAAAATAACATTCGTAGATGAATCTACTTGATAAATAATTTTTATTTCCAGTATTAAATTTAAAATAACCAAATTTATCAAGATTACCGACTGGGTTTTTCAATCTACAGTTTCTGATCACACCATCTCGAGACGCTTCATAATTTGTATATACTGGATGTTTCACAAATTCGTATTTATTACGAAATGCTTTTTTTCTTAATTCTCTTATAATATCGTTGTCGATCATTTCATCATAAGTCTGATTTGTCTGAGTCATTTTATATAATAATATTATTTGTCTAAATCATTATTTTGAAATCTGACCAGATAATCTTCTACGGTTTGTATAGGAGATTTACCTGGAGATGTATTTTTTTTGTCATAATATCGTTTTAATTCCCTGTATTTTTTTCCGCCACATTTTAGACACAATTGAGTTTTTCCTCTGACTCCAACACCACATTGAATACATGGTATTGGTCCTGTACTTCCATTTTTGATACTCTGTGCATGATTTCCGCAGTATTCATTCACGCACGGTTTATTACAAAGAGAAGTATATCCAATTCTGAGCCAAGCACATTTGTTCTTTGTTTCAATCATTATATATATACTAAAATTTTAATTTAAATACTTGTCTTAATTATATGGAGGAATTATCGGCAATTGAACCTTCTCATGCTAGATTTGATCTTGACAGACTATCAGAATATAAATATAGTACTTTGATGCAAGATTTGGCATTAACAGATGAGGATATAACAGAACGTATTCGTGAAGCAAAAAATGAATTTCGTGATGATGGTGCTGCTCATGTATGGTCAACATTCAGAGTCGGAAATGTTACTAATATGATGAATGACAAACGAGGAAAAATAATTATTAATTACCTTGATGATCAAAAATATTTTATTTTAATAAAATTTATTGTAAATACAAAAGAAGATATTTGGATTATTCGTGACAAACGCGATCCAGTACATATACAGTCAGGAAATAATATTGTTCTCTTAAATAATAAATCTAAACCCGGAATACTGACTGGTGTTGATAAGATATATTATATACAGAGTTATCCAGCAACTGCAGTTGTATATGGAATATTTCCGTTGAATAATAAACCTGACGTCGGGGATCTAAAACCTATGAAATTGTCAGAATCAAGAATAAACTGTGTAGCTGAACGAGTTACAGAACATTTTACAAATGCGATACGTGGTAATGGTTTAACAGATTTACGACGTAAAAAAATAAATACTTGGGCAGAATCAGTTAAAGATACCGGAGCATCTATTAAAGATGTCGCTGAACTAGAAAAGAAATTGAAATTCCCAATAACAGTAAAAACGCTGACAGGAGAGATTTTATATAAACCAAAATACACAAAAATTGGAGCTCCAATAGATATTATTGATCATAATTCGCACGCATGGACCTCAGCAGTAACAGTATTTCCACGAGATAGAAAAGTTAAATTTTATGATGGTCATATATTTGATTTTATCAGAAATATCAGTAAAAGTGACCCTGTGTCCGTTTGGTTATTTCAGAGTTCGGAATATGATAATTACGATCAGTTTGTACGGCCTAATGGTGATATTTACCGTATAGAATCTCTTAATGTAGAAATGGAAAATATTGCGCTGAAGTATACTTCAGACGATGTCAAAGTTAGACAATTATTAAATAATTGTTTTACAGTTCCATCCGTAGCGGCTCATTTCGCTCAGGAGAAAAATTTATGGAAACCAACACGATCGGAATTTCTTGAGGATATTCATAAAAGCTGCGTAGAATATGGACACGGAGGATTATGGAATACTAAATACAACTATAGTGACGTTATATCCGTCGATATGGTAGCATGTTATCCTGGAAGTTTTCTTGGATACGGAGAATGTTCTAAATACTTTAAGAGATTCGGACATCCATCACACGAAATGACCAGGGTTGCAATAAACGGACATTTACCAGATTTTGATTTAACAGGATTTGCTCATGTAGAATCATTCGAATTTGCAGAAAATCTCCATCCGATTACTTATACTTGGTTTGGAAGACATTTTTCAGAGCGATGTTGGGTTCCAATAGTACTATTGCGATATATGCTTGATGTTGGAATTTTAATATCTTTACAGGTGAGTGAGGCCATTATATCATATAGTCCACAGAAACAAATTTGGTTACCAGAACCAAATAGATTTAATATTGATGATGCCAGGAAAGAATTTCCTAATCTTAATGAAGATGACATTATTAAAATTACTAATAATATACGTAAATGCAGAGACGAGCATGATGAAAAATTTGCAAAAGATCTTGGTAGAAAGATAATTGGTAAATTTACTCAAGGAGGAGCCTATGATCATAAAAGACACTGTACAAGATTAATTATGGACGATGCTGAACTCGATTTTATAATTGCTGATACAACAGAAAAAAACATATTTATAAATCGGAGTAATGCTTATTTGTCAGACGGAACCAAACTAGGTACAATTGTGAGTTATCTTGATGGTGACTCACCACAATTTACTCATTTAAGATCATCTATGTTGGCATATGTTTCTATAAATCTACTGTCTATGATAAATAGATTTTCTCGTGATGCTGTCAGAGTCGCCACGGATTCGTTTTATATAAATAAAAAATATACGGATTTATTAAAACCGCTACTTGGTAATGGTGAATGGGGGTCATGGAGAATAAAACAAGAAAATATACTTAGTTATTCTGAATCTGCCGACGTTGAAATTAAGGAAATATATCACAAAAATAATAATCAAATATCAAAGTCATCAGCACCATCTGTATATGATCCTGTGGCTAGACATAAAACTGTTTATCTTAATGGGTGTGGAGGGTCAGGTAAAACAACGCGTGTGATTAAATTATTCATGAATAATAATTCGGATATAATTGTTTTGACACCAACACATAAACTCGCCAGAGAAATAAAAGAGCGAGGAGTAAAATCGTGTACTTATCATAGTTTCTTTAGATGGTGTGGAGACACATGGACTCCTGAGCGAATGGGTGAGAAATATATACCTAAATATATTATATGGGACGAGATATGCACGGTGTCGTTAGAAATATTAAAAACATTTCTTGAATGGCTATTGACGAAGAATACTGCTATAATAATGTGCGGTGATCATGGTCAACCACCACCTTTTATTGGACAGTCTCCACATGAATGGCTGAAGAATAACGTAGATTATTACGAGGAAATAAATGATGACCATAGAGCTATTGATGAACCGCTGAAGGAATTTAAAAGGTTAATTAGACTACAACCAGACAGAGTACAATGTGAAATAATGCGCGGAGTAATTCCAGAGACTTCTATGAATGATTTTTTAACTTTATGGAGACCTGCTGATTTAATAGTTGCAAGTAGAAAAATAGTTCGTGATGAACTACAAAATAAATTATTTATGTTACATAAAGAAAAGTTTTCAGATATACCTGTACCTTTGTGTTATCGCCCAGCAGATACTCGACGACAGAATATTGATGTTGAAATTCCTGGTGGAGACACTGAAAATATCCGAGTACAAAATCTTGTTTTGAATGATATTGTTTTAGTTGATATTAATGTCGTTGAGAATGCGCTGAATATGAATAAATCACCGTGGACGTTAGGATACGCTATAACTATTCACTCTTCACAAGGGTTAACTATTTCTGATACAAATATCTGGATTATAGATGATCGGATTGAATGGTCGAATTTAGTCTATCTTGCAGTTTCTAGAGTCAGAAGAATATCTCAACTACATAGGGTTATTATTAATTTCATAGAAAATAATGATCAGACTGTTAGCAATGACGTAATAAGAAAAAAACTATCTGGTTATAAGCAGTGTGATAAAAAAAAAATAAGCGTGACTTTGATATTGATGTTGAATTTATTATAAAACTAAAAACACAACAGAATAATAATTGTGCAAGTTGTAACTGTAATATGTTGTGGCAATATTCGAATAATAATCCAAGACAATTTACCGTAGATAGAATTAATAGTGATCTTGGTCATACACGTGATAATGTGATGCTAACCTGTCTTGAATGTAATCGACGTCGGGGCGCTGGTTATGTAATTGTATGTGGTGGTAATTGTGTGTCTTTAGGAATTACCTGTAATTGTTCACGTACAAATCCACGTTGAGGGGCTCTCAAATCTAGTCTGTAGATTGGAGGTCTACCAGTAGATCTAACTACACTAGAAATTGTATGTGTAGTCACACTCCATATAGGATCAGTTGCTCTTTTTTTACCACCTTCAAGTTCGCCAGGTTCGTATAAATATCTTACAGTTACATTACCTAATACTGGTTGATGTTGATGTCTGTCATCGCTACGGGGTATATATTTTTTTGTGATCGCAATAGAAGGTTTCATGGAAGTTGAACGAGTAATTTCATTATTTAATGCAGATATCACACTTGGTAACCTCGTAACCCATTCACGAGATCGCTCACCGGATTTAAAGTCAGTAGATATTTCTTTTGCATATTGGTATCCAAATAACCGCTCAGCAAGTGTTCGATTAAATCGTTCAACAATTGCCTGATCACGATGAATTTCAGTATGTCCTCGTCTGATTTTAACGTTATGTTTCTTCATCAAAGATAATACTACTCCTAGAAATTCTTTGCCAGGATCAACCTGTAATAACTGTGGCCATCGCAAAGGTCCTCGCTGATAAATTCGCTCAAACGCAGATGAAACTTCAGACGCTGTCTTTGTTGATAATGGTTCAGCTTCTTTATATCTACTTGCAACGTCAACGACAGTTAATGCGTATTTGTATGTGCGTGACTGACGTTTACTAATTTTAATGGTATCGTGTGGTAAAAATAAAATATCTGCTTGATGAACCTCATTAGGGACGCTGACATCAAAATGTGCATATTGAATTTTTTTAGGTGGTGGCAGATAAATTTGCCATATTGCCTGTCGTGCTAACCACGCTGCAGCAACAGAACGTGAAACTTTTGCTGCTTCAGATAATTTACTAATAGCTGATTTACCTCTCCAATATCCTCTTGGGCTATAATAAATGGATTCCATTATAATATTTATATAATTAATTACCAGCCCCTAGCATTATTTTACCTTTCATGGCAGATTTTACTAGAAAAGTAGCTAATTTATCTCTGACAGATTTATTTGGTATAGAAAATGCATGAATCAATTTTACATCTGCGATATGCCTTTGTTGTAAATCTTTACTTTTATACGCAACATCATGAACATGACACGCTTGATCAATCTTATTTACTGGATACTCTCCTGGTCTTGGTTGATCTTGATCATCAAGTCGGATGTCAAGTCGGGTTCCAGGACCGCAATAATTATATCCTGGTAAGTGTTTTTCCCCCGGATATTTAGCCCACGGAGTTCCTGGTAATTTTCCTAATAAAGCGGCTATATCTCCACCTGTCTTTGTACCTGACTTTGTCAGGGAATCAGACATGGAGATAAATTTATATTTTTTCGTGCCGCATTTTACACATTTACCTGTTAATGCACGTCGTTTATTTTTTGTTATTATTGTTGTCAGTCCAGTAGTGGGTGTAGATAATCTACATCGAACACAATATAGACTCATGTTATTAATAATATGGATATAATTGATTTTTCGGCGACACGAAAACAGGAACCAGTGAAGCACCATTCAGCATTACCAAATTCGATAAGAATGATTATAATAGGTCCATCTGGATCAGGTAAAACACAACTATTATTAAATTTAATAATGCGATGGTTAAAATGGAGTAAATTGTATTTAGTAGCACCATCCGTAGATGATCAGCACTGTTACGAAGTACTTAAAGATTTTAATGTGAAAGTGAAATCATTTAATAAAGACGGAGACGATGTTGTTGA
>JAECUM010025561.1:0-28817 GCA_016617855.1 Megalonaias nervosa
ACTATTGTGCATGTGCCACTTGTTAATGTCTGCAAAGCAGACTGCTAAATATCCATTGGGGAAGGAATCGGTGCCTCATCCCCAAGGCATTAATGCTTTCAAAGAAAGCTGCTAAATAAGCCTTAGTTATGTTTCATGGTCGTGGGACAGTAGGCCCCAATCGACTACACTAGCTGCTATTGACTTGGGTACTGACGGTTAAAGTGCGAAACTTTTTAAAACTCATCAGCACACTCCTCAGTAAAAGAGGAGACTCATTGACATGCAGGTATTACCGGGCTATCTTTCTTCATCCCAAAGGGTCTCCAACCCGCACATGCAGCATGTTATACCATGCACCCACATGCCACGGCCATAGCACCATAGGGGCTATTGCTTGAGTGGGAATGGACCCAACACACACTCAAGCTAAAGTAAGGTTACAGTCTACTACCACCAGGTGTCAACCAAGCAGTAAGAGACGTCCGTCGCCATTGGTCGGCGACTATGACATCTCATTCGGGCACCTGGTGTTTGGGCGGGTGGAAATCGTTCCACACTCCGTCCATGTACGGCTGGTCGAGTGAGGAAAAGGAGGAAAGATGTCTCAGCACCCGGCGCAAAGCGAATCCGTGGACGTCGAGTACGCTTCGAAACGCCGGTCCGTACTTATTTCAAATTCAGTCCAGTTGTACTAATGGACATAAAGAAAAACCCAATAATGTGTAAGCCACCTGTGCAATTAACGAAATAAACTGAGTCTGTAACTTTCGTTGTTATTTTCTTTCAAAGTTGGAATTTTGTGTACAGTGTGTACATAAAATTGTCTAAAATATGCCAATCAACTAAGTCAAAATGACTCCAACGTGTTTTGTATCACGCATGATAAACAAAAAGAAAATTTTGATGGTAGAACCAAAGGATCAAATTCGGAATACAACATAGAGATATTATCAAAAGCGGTTTTCGAGCCAAGTGGAAAACCGTATCATTCAGGCAACTGAATCGTTGCTCGCTCTTTTCATTTCTGAGTCCATTTCGGGAGCTCTCCGGAGTATGGCGAATCCTCTCATCCACTGGTAAATAGCTTGGAGGTCGTCCTCTCTGGAATTTCGGGGAAAGGGCAGCGGGACGCCTGTGCGTTGCTCCATATCTGTTATATCTGGTGGCAGAAAGGCTGGCTTTCCTTCCGTATCCGGCGGTAGCCTCGCTCAAAGGCTGGCTTTCCTCCCGTTCCCGGTGGTAGCCTCGCTCAGTCGCCTCCCGTCAAACTCCCTATGGAGCCCCTTCACTAGCTCCCTATCTGCAATTGTAACACCAGCTGCCAGGTATTCATCTTCGTAGATTATAACAAAGGAAATGTCGACGGGTTGGTCGTAGGTTGACTATCAGGTGCTACACTGCATAAGCCATTTTGTTTGTTCTTCAGGCTGCACGTGCAGCATGCTCCCGCCCTGCTCCACCCTTATCGATGTCAGCTGCTAGCGCTCCGACGTTGCTCCCTCGATGTCTCTTGCCTGAATCATGATGATGGTGATGAATGAATGATGGTCAGACTGGAGACCGCATCGATTTATATGGCTCAAGCGCGGACGCGATAGAAAACATCCCTACGATTTTGGGGTAGGAACGCTATAGCTCATCTCATGGTGAGGGATAGAGAGAAGTCAAAGAGCATGTATGGTGATCAAAAAAGTTTAAAACAAACCTCCAACAATATTATTTTTCCATAACATTTTTATTCAACCAACTAATAATATAACAATTCATACATTATCGAATAACAAATTTTTGACATGGTTGACAACGTTGTGATGAAGTCATTTGGCCATTGATGTACACTATGTTTCCTAGTTAAAGACAAGAGATATCCATAATGGTCACAAAACCATCGATCTACTTTTTCATCGTTTCTAGAAGAGTCACGATCAAAGTAAGTCACTAAATGTATTAAGGTATATCCAAGATTACGTTGATGAAGAAAATACACAAAACATTGTCTACGTACCATGGAAACTGTGCCTTGCAATTTCACATTGTTGAATTGTGTCGTCTGGGCATTTCTTCTCATAAAGTCGATGATGTCGTCTTCCAAAAGTGGTAATCCATACGAATCAAAATAGTCCACACCACCATCTTTGTGGAAGTAGACGG
The DNA here is from genome assembly GCA_016617855.1 of Megalonaias nervosa. NCBI lineage: Eukaryota > Metazoa > Mollusca > Bivalvia > Unionida > Unionidae > Megalonaias > Megalonaias nervosa. The sequence continues at coordinate 2,134 of JAECUM010025561.1, forward strand.
CTACCGAGTGGGATCCTGGAAGATGACTATCGTCCGTGTTGATGACATAAGCTTGATGGTCTTTAGGTTTGCGATAAGGAAGTTCATCTTTAGCACACACGACATGATTCCAAGAAGCGGTGTACGAACTGTTTTTCAAAAGGTAATAAAGTTCCCAGGTATCCATTTCTTCCTTGGTTTCACAGGTAATAATAAGTCATCAATTCAATTCTGACTTTTTGCTTGAAAATCTCTGTCAAGTAACCGTCTCTTCGCTTCGTCTCCGTACTCTGTGCCAAGAGAGATTCGATGCGATGGATCCCTAGAGCAGTCAGTGGAGGGTGGGAATGATCACGCAAGTCTTTCTACCACTGATGCAACACTGATTCTTCGGAGATGAGATCCCAAGAGCCATTCAGATACTCGTCCAATTTTTCTTCTTGGCTCATCATCAGGCATTGATCGTGTTGAATTTGACTGGGATGATCGTTTTGACATCATTAGCAATCTTTCTTGGCCAACCGTGTACTTTTTTCCGCCAGGTGTTTGGCAAAACAGGACACCAAATGTTGTTCTTGTTCTGGCCATCTGGACATCACCATCCCCTCTTCGTCATTGTCTTTTTTTGGTGAGTGGTTCTGCTTCCAAGATATCCTCCCATTCCATTTCCAAAGAGGTTCCACCATTCAAACAGGGATAATAGTCTTCCATAGTTTCTAATAGTCTAGAATGTCTTCTCTCAAACTGTTCACTTCCATCGTATTGTCGACCAGATTTTATAGGATGGAAATGTCCCTCGTCGATGCCTTGGTCTGGACTAAAATCAAAGGCCCACAAAGCGTAACCTCCTACATAATCTCGTACGATATGCCGTGGCTGGTGTTGGTCTCTAACTGTCCCGTGGCTTCGTACAGGGACAAGTACGATATCAAGTAATTCTTCGCGGTTAATTTAGGTTCGAAGGGTCTGCTACACAAGGTCTTGCCATTGCGACTGAATGGCTAGGCTGAGAACTTCGTTGCTGACGATACCAACGATTAAACGTTTGGATAACTGTCCTTGGAACAGATGATCTTCGATCTTGGATCGGAGTCAAGCGGCAATGGTGAAGGTTTTCACTTTCACGCGTCGTATCGGTTACTTGACAGTCGATCTGCTGAAAGTGTGGCTGATGTCATTTTCCACTTTAGTTGACACTTCCACGCGTCGCACATAGAGTCTGGCTAATTGGATGATGGTTTTGTACTCGTTTGCATGGGCTATCAAATGGAAAACGGTACTGCTGCGGTTCAGTCTCAGGCGGATATCCACCCTATTCAGCAAATACTTTTCTTGCAACCACATATCCAAAATGCAAACGATCCATCAGTTCTAACTACGTCACTGCAGGATTTTCTTTCGACGATCGTTAAAGCCCACAGTGTGAGGATCGTCAGCTGCTGTCAGGGCTGTGTCGTTAAACATGTCCTCGCCCGCTGTATCAGGTTTCCAAACCACGCAAGCATCCAGATGAGTGTTCTTGGCATCTGTTCCATACGTCAAGAGATTTTGCATGTAGATTCGGTAAGGGTAAGTATCCGTGCTGCTGGTGACTATTTTGTTATTCAAGTACAAATCAACTTCGCTAAACAAGGAATGCATGAAATTGTTGACGGCATCTACTCTAGCCTCGGCTCCCGGAGCGGTGTCGTCCGTTTTGATCGCTTTGACTTTCAGGTACAAGTAACTACTATTCAGATCGATGTAGTCTTCGGGCTGTCCTTTGATTTCAAATTCGATGGCGGCAGAGGTTGCCAAAAAGGAGATGGGATAAACTTCTACCCATTGGGATTCTTGCATCGTCATAATAGTGGGTGGCATGGCAAACAGATCCAGTTCCGACTTGGAACATTTATAGCGGTTTCTCGTCAGCCCAAAATGTTTTTACCAGTTTTTGCCTGCTCTCAAGAAAACCTCTTTGGGGTTTTGTTTGTCGATGATGACATTTTGGAAACATTCTTTGCCTTGCGTCAAAGCAGCATCTTTCAAGGCGTGCAATCCTCGTGTCACCTTCGGTTTCAAAACGGGGCCACCGAACGAAACGCAGATTTCAGCATATCTCCTACACCATGTCCTCGCTGTCGAACGACTTCTCGGTACACAGGATACATGACTTACAAATCGTTAGAGAATCGTTTTCGAAAATGGAGTTTCACTGTGACTTTCCCTTTGGTGAATGAAATATTTTGTTCCAGATCTCAGTTTATACCAATGTTGACACTGTCGAAATACGACCTACTGACGGGCAAATAGTGAGGATGTACAAATTTTCGGTGAACGTGATAGATGTTTCCACCTTCCTCGTCATTGGTGGTGGCAGAATCCACTTTGAAAGGAATGACTCGCAGTAATGGTACGGAGGTGTGTCTCACCACTTTGTACTCCACCACATCAGAGTACAAAAAGATCAAAATTTAATCCTTGGTTCAGTTCTACAGGGGATCGAAAAAACTTCGCAAAAGTCAAGTTGTTGGCGATGGGTGGTATGAGTGGACCCTTAATCATCTTGAGGTCTCTACCCAAAATGTGAAACAATTCAAGACAAAATGTAATGGACAACGTTTTGGCATCCGAAAATTTCATCAGTAGGCGAAGAGCTTCTTTATGGTACTCGAGGGTGATACTTCGTTTGGTTTTGTCCAAGGCTTTATCAGACAGTACATTGAATTTGGAAGCAATCGTGTCCACCAGATGTTGACCGTTAAAATAATAGCCATCAGGAATTTTCAACATATAGATGTACAATGGAGTATCGGGAGACACTGGTCGTTTCATAGAGACATCTACAGTTTCGTTTTCGTTCAAGTATTGTTGCACTTGGTCGTTCAGAACTTCGACCTCAAAAGTGTTTTGATTTTCAGTGACGCTTTTGATTTGTGTAGGGTGAATCTTTCCGACGAAAGCCACTTCCCAATGGGCTTCGTGATCCAATTGGATGGCCTGAGGTAATTTGGCGGTGAACCAGCCTAAAGTATTGCGGAGAAACATCCATGGAATTGTCACTGGGTAAAGTTAAGTAAAATTGGTTATTTAGAATTCCAGACGTCTGCTGTACTAGGGGTCACTGGAGGTCAGAGGAGTGTCTTAAAGAGGATTATTGTTGTTATTGTGACTGTTGAGAGGGTGACTGACGTTGGGCGCAAGACTCCCGTTGTTACCGTTAGAGTATTTCAGGGAAGGATTGGGGAAAAGGTAACCGATGAAAGGTCTCAGTAAATTGGTCCACAATTGTTTGTCTCCTTGTTGCAATCTAAAATTGGGAATGGCAGCACCGATGACACAATACACCACAAAGATTTGGCAGAAAAATACGATTTGTGTTTTAGACACACGTTGTCCACACCATACCCACAAGAGTTACTTTTGTAGATCTTGCAAAAAAAGAACTGGGTGAAGGAGTGGTCACTGATGTTGATGAGGATGGGTTGAAGGGCATGATGATCACTTCATTTTATAGTCGATGACTTGAGAAGCGTCGATCCAAGAGTCAAAATTCTGCGGATATCCTTTCCAATGTACTTTGACTTCTTTGACACGACGTTTTCCAACTTTTTACGGGTTCTTTGATCGAGAATGCTTTCAATGTCGTACACTTCGTCTTCTTTTTTGGTCACACGTTGTAAGACAGGCAAGTAGAAAGTTACTTTTAACACTTCCCCGTTCATGTCTTCCAATTTATAGACGGCAGGATGACGGCGACGCACTCGCCCAGTGACACAAAACAATTCGGTGGTCCAGTTGGGTAAATAAACTTTTGTTGAAATTACGTTTGGTTTTGCCAGTGCACACCCAGTCTCCCGTCTTCAACATTCCACCTTTCTTGAGGACTGTCACAGTCAGGTACGTACCAAATAGGCGCTCGAAGACGGTCGCACCGTTGTCGGGAGTCACTTCTTGGCGGGTACATCCGATGCTCCGATGGTGAGATTGGTTGTACGCTTTGACAAGGTGCGGTAAGATGTAGATGTACTTGAGAGTGTGTTGATGCGTAAGATATTTCCACATGCGTTCTTTCAAGGTGCGTTGTAAACGTTCCACGATGCTGGCTTTGGTTTCGGGATTATCGGTGGTGAAGAAATGACTGTCTCATTTCTTCACTTCATTTGGAAAGCTTGATTCATAATTCGGTGCCTTTGTCGGTTTGCCATCGAAGAGGGTGACGACCGCTTTTGTTTCAACACCAGTTTTAGGCTTGCACTAATTCAGTACATGATTTGGAAGTCAATGGCACGACCCAGGCAAATTATGAAAAGACGTCAGTGACACAAAACAAATAATTGTAGCCACGACTGTAGGTAGCCAAGTGAGAGACAGCGGATAAATCGGCTTGCCATTGACGATCGATGCCCGCCGCTCGGGTACGATTTCTGGAAAATTTTCGTCGAATGGGTTTGTGTAAGGTGTACGTGGCTTGTTCTTGTAACCATCGTTGCACTTGAGGTAAACGGACACTTCCAAGTCGGATTGTGACAGCACGATATAATTTCTGAACTCCTCCGTATCCCGCAAGATGGGCTGGATCGTAGTAAATGCGGATAACAAATTCTTAATGAAAACTTTTTTTTGTTAATAAGTCACCCACTGTTCACTGAAACTACTTTGGATGGAGTGAGGTGACGGTCTGGAAACGGCTTTACGTGTCCGACGTGCCACGGGAATAGATGTCGAGGGCAGTGGTGGTGGTGGCGGTTATGGGATGGCTTTTGTCTTGCTTTCTTTTATCACTTCTGGTTTCCCTTCATTCTTTTTTACTTCTGTCGAAGGAGGAGTAGACGTCATCTTTTTAACCCAAGCTTTGAGTTCTTCTCGTTGAGGAGGGGGGAAGGGGTCAACAACGACCCTGCAATCTTACTAGGGATGGGAGCTGCTGACGGTGTTTGAAAGACTTCTCGTACGTCTACTCCCTCTAGCAACCGTGTGGCTGCATCTGCCTTGGTCACTGGGGGTGGTGGTGGTGATGGACTTTTCATCAGGTTATTAAAATCTTTCAGAGTCGGTCGAGCTGTTTCTAGTTGAAGAGTTGAAGTCGCTGAAACATTTGATTGTACCGTTGCGATTTTTCCGTTTCTGACAAATCCCTGCGATCCATCAACGACTGCAGTTCGTGTTGTAACTGGGACATCTCGGTCAAATGAGGATTGGAAACTAAATGTGGGGTGCGTTGTTCTTGTCAACGATGGAATTTCATCCATCGTTTGTAAGGCCCTAAAGTCAGTTTTCGTCCTTCCCTCAGATTCCAAAGGTCACGTCTGAGATCTTTTGATCTTAGAGGTCCCTTTTATCTTCTTGGTCCTTTTTATCTCGGACCCATGGATAAAACACCTCACAGGAGTCCGCACAGCATCGCTCCCACTATTCCTTTGACAATGGGACCTATCAGGGGTAAAAATCCTCCGCGTTGCTCCAACATCTTTTTCTTTTGACGAATGGGGATTTTCTTTTGAACCATTAGGCGAAGAACCGTCGATGTTTGTCCAAGCGTTCTTTCTGGTGTTTAGACAAAGGTAGTGTTCCTTTCAAGACATCCAAACAACATTCGTACACGGTATCGATGACGTCTTTGGGGGCTGTTTGAATGAGTTGTTTTCTCGTGGGTGGAGGGGCTTTTGACATAACGGACAACACATCCCATCGTTTGGCTAAACGACGAGACAGTCCTTTCCTTTTCTTTCCTTTTTGGCAAGAGAGTGGTGGTGGTGTGCACTTATTTAAGGGGACATCCTTTTTCGTTCTCGAGCAAAAACACACTGAAGTTCATCGCTTGACACGTATCCTTTCATCTTATTTCTTTTTCGGTGTATTTTTGGATTAGGTTTGGAAAAGCAAACTCATTCAACATATGAAATACCATTGGAACGCCAAATACTCCCCTTTGGTTACTCCTCTTTTTCTTTGGACGATGGGGTCTTTTCTGGAGTAGACGTCGATGCTTGGCTAAGGGCTTTTTCGGATGAGGGGCAAACGACGACACGGTCCTATCTTTTCCCTTTTCCTTTTTGGACAGAAGAACGGCGATGGTGGTGGTGTGCACTTGTTTTAGGTGACATGTTTTGGTGTTACGGAGCACAAAAACACGGATACCAATCGCTTACCCCAGGTTTTTATAGTGGAAATCTTTTCCACTGATTGTCTCTACGTTGTATTAACTTTATGACAGGCATCACGCATCGTTGAGGGGTATGCAACGGACTAAATCGTGTCAGTTCTTGCTTGGATAAATCCAGTAAACACTGTTGTTACTTGACTAGGCTCGTACAAAATAACAAAGAAAAGAGTGAAGCCAACAAGCTTTGTAAAATTTAACAGAGTAATGTATTTCCGTAGAAAATAAGGTAGAAATATGAAAAAGGAATTACGATTTGTAAATCTAATCCAAAAATTAATCCTAGAATTTAAAAATATAAGTCCTAGCATTACAAACTTCTAAATGAATCAAAGTTCGAATCCCAATGAAGTTCCAAGATGGAAGGCAATGACGTCTTCTATATCCTGTTTTGTGCTGTTGTGTGAACAGTTCCTTGTTGAATTTTATGAATCAAAAATAATATTCCGGCTTTAGAATTCCGAATAATTTCCAATAACTGTCTTTGTCCCAGAATTCTGATGAAGAAGAGTATTTTCCAGGGTGAATGAATTATTTTAAGTAAAAAATTCAACTTAAACTGGCCACAACACAAAATACCTTTGAGCTCGGAAGGTATGACATACCACTGACTTGAATCACTATAAAATTCCCGTTTTAAACGCAACTTTAGATCACGTGATGGGGTCACGTGGTCACTTAGTTCGAATGGCGCAGTAAGACCATAGGCCAACTGACACGTATGTCATGGATGAATTTGATTTTACTGAACGAATCTTACTATAACATTTAATAATGAAAAAAATTTAAAAAACCGTTGCTTACAACAGAGCTGACACACAAGCCAAATATGACCTTAATTATCACCAATGATTTTCACTCTGTGCTTTCCAATTCTGAATCAAGGTCAGGAACTAGGTCAGCTAAAAATAAAATGTAGCAACACTAGTGCGTTTTAATCAGGCTAACAAGAACTGAACTGAATTTTCTGGAAAAATGTCAATTCGAGTCAATAAAGTTATCATTACAATAACATGTAATGAAATTAAAATAAAATAAAAAATTTAAAACTAACACAAAAGTAATTAAATTATATATACGTAACACTGTAATATACCCTATCTCTCTTGGACTTTGATTTTGGGGGCAGGTACTTTGTAAACAGCTGCCGCTGAGGCTAAAGAGGTGGAGAGTGTCAACGCTGGAGGAGAAGTTCCTGGAGACACGACTTTCCATTTTTGCATCAAATGGGGAAGAACGTGTGTCAGATTGGGTTTGGCTGGCATCACTAGCAACGGGGAAGTGGAAAAACCTTAGGCTACTAGAGACGCTGTCACCGTTGCTGCAGGTCGTGGTTTTGGAATGTAAGGTTGAGCCCGGACTGTAGTGCCTCTCTTGAGGGTAGAAGCTGTTTTCTGGGGTTTTTTCTTGGGGCTTTTCTTTTTCTGGGTCTCTACACTTAGCACAGTCACAGGTGTTCTCCCAGAATGGCCTTTCGGCGGTGTCCCTGTCGATGACAGTCCTGAATGAAGTGGTTTTCCTCGGCGTCGGGTTCTTCTTCTGGCACTGTGGCTAACACAGGTTTAAAAGTTACTTTTTTCACCGAACGTTTGAATTTATGATCACAAATCTTAGGCATAGTTTGCCGCTTCTTTTGTCCAAGCCTCGAAACCAAAACTTTTCTAGTCACGTACATCTGGCCAGTGAGGGTGTAAGTCACAAGCTACACACACATCTTCGTAAACGTCTTGAGCGACTAAAAGGTGACGAATCTTTTTTCCGTAAAGGTACAGAAGTATCGAGATGAAAGCACAAGGCTTTTAACAGAATGAGTCTCACGTGTACATTTAAAGGTAACATCCTCGTGTTTTTAGTGGTACCTCACAGTACAGATCGTAAAGAGCTCACACGGAATCGGCTGGTAAACGAAATCCCAGAAAGGAAGTCACTAAGACACACACCACAAAACGACCGCAATTCATGGGATACAGTTCTCGTAAAAAGTGTTGGTAGTCCGAAACAGTCTGAATACTGTCATTGATTTCCTTCCACGGCAATTGTTGTATCACTAATGATAAAGGTCGTAGCATGGTAGCAAGATTTTATACTTCTTTTTGTCGGAGGAAACAAGTGTACTTTCTGCACAGAGCCGATCGTACTCCAGTGGCGAATCTAAATTGTTTAGTTACTAACTTGCACATCACACACCGTACAGAAGTTTCTCTTGAACCAAGTTTAGATTGTGTCAAAGATTTTGGTAATCCTCTAACTCTTCCTCTGGAATTCGTTGCAGAACGTCTACCTTGTAGTAAATAGAATAAGTAGCAAACCAATCCTTCTGGTTATTGAGGAGTTGATCAATATCAGACCACTGGAACGGATTCATCAGGATTAGTCCTCTTACAGCATTCAGGTACCAATGGTTTAAAAATTGGTGACGTAACGGATGCAATTTTTCTTTGCGTTGGACTTGTGTTTTGACACACTTTTGGTAAATGCGTTCTCTCAACTCCACAGGCAAATCACAAATATTCTCTTGTAAAGTATCCATCAAGACATTACTGAGGTCTTCCCACTCGCGGTAGGTAGTGACAGTGCGAAGACCATCGAGCATGTTCTGGGCAAGCTGAATCTTTCTGCTCCCACTGGTGAAGTGACACACCGCAACTGAAGCACTTGACTTTATCACCTTCGCCCAAGTAGATAAATCCGGCTCTGGCTAGTTCTTCGGGGGTAGGTCCTCCTAGATATTATGGCCACTTTCCTTGGAAGGTTTGGAGTTGACTTTCAAAGTCGCAGTATTCCTTCAAACGCACAGGAAACGAATGTTCTTCTTTCACAGGCTCATTTCAGTGAGGGTACGGTGAAATCCGCAGTTGTTTGGCCAGGCATGGATGACATGCGAAGGGTGATAGCCGCATGGTTTCATGTTGAAGATGACATTGACAATGAAAACCAGTCAAGAATCCACGATAACGAGTGGCATTGCTTTCTCATCCGTCAGGTGTGACACGCACAGCATCACTTTCCATGGTACATATAGTAGTAGTAGTCATAGCAAAGTTCCCATGAAGTTGTACTGAAACGCTGAGGTCATTGCGCACGTCATCCCTTCAATTGCAAGGTACAGCATCGCACTCCACTTGAGAATCGCCTGACTTGAATGGTGTCTGTTTAAAAGTATTCATCTTTCTCGCTTGGCAATGGTAGTCACAATGAACTATCTGACTTGGACTTTTTCCATTTTTATATGCTGACCAATATTAGCATGTCCGTACGGTAAAGTGAAGTGGTTGGGAAGCCACACTCGCTTCCGGTACACAGCTTGATGCAGTTTTTGCAAGGGCTGACTGACAATTTGGTGTGTGGCTAAACGTACAATCTTCTGCGGTTCGTAGGTGGTCAGTCTAAAACGTTGATCCTTCCATATTGCAAAGCTTCTTTCAATACCCCTAAATTCACCACTTGATTGGTGCGATAAATGAGAGTCAATCCTTTCACTTTACACTCGGTGTGCACTTCTCCTTGTGTGTCCCGGTATTCGTAACCGTAATTTTTGGGACATCCACTAACAAAACTTAGAATCTTGTCGTTGGGATGTTCCTACGCCCAAGCTCCTAAACGGTCTCCTTCGATGTCAGGCTGACGTTGACCAAGGCGATCGATGTAGACACAACTGTCCGTGTCAAAACAGCACACGATCTCCTAACAGTTCTAAAGCTTCGTACAATTTTAAGCGAGCATGGGTTGTCGCGTAGGAAGCAATGATGACATTTCCAAATCCGTCGGCTTGTACAAAGTCCAGTTGTTCTTCGTAATTGACCACGTAATTGACGTCCACGTGTTTCATGTATTTGGTTTTGTCGTCAATCACCTGTAAGTAGCGGGAAGGTTTTGTCAAATAGCCCGTCTTGAGTAAACACGGTCGTTGTGCCATTTTGCCCCACAAACAATTCAAAATTACTTTGGCAAACGATCGTCGTCCTTCGTTTTTCTCTGCGTGGTCTAATTTGATGCCTTCCTGCTCCAGGTATTTCCCTTTGAATTTGTTTTGGTCTTCGGGAGTGTGACACCAGGAAGGATAGCCGCTGCCTTCTTGTTTCAGTTTTAAAAAGGCATCCACGTAGTCTGCGAAAATGCCTTTCTGAGTCTCGTCACCATTGTAGTACTGTTCTGTCCTGCAAAAAAGCTAAATTTCGTACACAGGCTGACCCACGTTCCTGTCAAGGCGCGTTCTTCCTGGGTGTGCTGACAAGGTTGGTCTTGGTTGCACGTTTCGGCACAAGTACGGCACAAGGGAAACATCAGTTTTCCTTGCCAATGGTGAGGTGAAACGGGATGGTACAAGTTCGTGTGAGGCAAGATTTTATATTTAATCAATTCTTCGTATTGTCGAATGTTGTCCAGGTCGATGTATTCCGTTAGCAATTGTGGGTACCCTGAGGGAAAGTAAAAATTTTTGCACACGTAAGGATACAGCGAACACACGTCCTGGTATTTGATTTCTTCTCCTTTCTCCTCGTCGGCGTGGTACAGCAAACAAGTGGCATTCGTCCGTCCTCTATACAAACAAACTGTCCCGGAGGTTTAGACGGTCCACCAACTTGTAACTTTCCACGATACGTTTAAACTCGGGATCGGTTTTCAAACGGTGATCGTACTCGTGTTCCCACATTTCCACCACTTGGTATCCTTGCTGTTCCAACTTTAAGCGTCGCTGACAAGTAGCCTAAAGTTTTCCATGGTTGGTTGTAAAAACTGATTTTGCGTGTACCGTTGAGGGTAGCAGATGGGACATCCGTGAAATAATCAACCGTTAAACTCGTACACGATATTAGGGCTTTCTATGTCCTAGCCATCCACCGAAGACGTTCCGATGATGTTTTTACCTCCTCCGTTTCGGGCGTGTTGGATCCATTTGTCTTCCTTCTCACACAAGTGATGTAGCCAGCGTAGGGCTTTGACGAGTATTGACGTTTGACAAAATTGGTCGTTTGAGGGCTCATGACAGCCAGGGTCTTCTCGGGCATAAATCGATTGCGGTACACTAAGCAACACGCTTTGGCAATGGTGCAGGCTTTTTTCAAAGGATCGATCCCTCCGTGCTCCATGAACAATTCTCGAAATTTTCCACAGCATCGCACTAAAATGTCCACGTCAGAACGACAATACTTTAACACTTCTTCCTGAAAGTCGAAGGAGTCCGAAGCGTCAGTTTGGTACCAAACGCAGAAAGCCTCTCGTTGTTCGGTGCGCGTGTTGTCGGAGTCTTAGTAGTGAGCATCAGGCAAATGGGGTAGAACGGCGTGTTGATTGCCTTCGGTACTATATAAAAGCGAAAAATAGCCTTTGGCCATTTCTGTCATTCCAAATGTTTTAGGCATTCGACTCAAAGGCATGACCAAGTAACTCATCGAATCTTTAAACTGCACTTGCCCCACTTGCATGGAAATGATCTTTGCTCCGTTCAAAGTCACTTTCGGACGTTCGGTACTTTGTTCCGTATAGTATTTGAGAAGAAACTGTCCATCGTATCCCGATAAATTGTGAGCTATCACCGTGGCATAGCGATGGCAATCTCCGTAACGTTCGATGTCCTCTTGATTCCACGTCTCGTCGATGGGTCCTAAGATCCATTTGGCAAAATCGACCAACGTGTTAGGTCCCCAGGAATCTTGCTACACTGGGGGCAATGACTAAAGATATGCTCTTGGATGCACTTCTCGCACGCTTGATGAGCCACGCAGAAATTAGGAATGTGAATGCCGGTCTCTTGCATGCATTCGAAATCGAAAAAGTTGAATTTGCCTTTCTTCTTGTGGTCATCTTCTTTCTCCTGTTGGGGGTTATTTTTTAAATGTACATTTGTACCAGAGGCTATACCAGGAAGAAAAACGTAAGTACCTCTTGGTTTTGATTTATATAATCATAATAAGAACCTACACTCACGCACTTACACACGTACATCATGGGAAAAAAAAGAGATTTTGAGTTTTAATTGATTTTGGCAAACATTGAGTAGTCTCTTTTCGAGAGAGATGGGTGGCTCTGAAAAGGACCGTTGGATGTTTATTTTTTGTTTCTTTTTTTAAAAAAAGCAAACTCAGGAACGGGAAGTAATGAGCTTTAACTGCCTTATCCCTTTGCCACTGCAAAGGCCTACTTCTGGACCTGGTGGTTTGGTAGAGATCACTACTGTTGGTAACTCAGGCGTAGTGGGGGTGTTAACGGGGTGTGGAGTGTTTGTCTCGAGAATGTCTTTTTCTCTTGGGTCGTATTAAAGAAACCTGATACATTTGTTTCAGACTCTTTAACTCTGCCAAAATGTCTAAGAGTACCGTCACCGTTTGACTTTCACTGTCCTTCTTCTCTCCTAGACCTTGTTTCTTCTCTGCTTCTTCTTCTTCCTGTCGTTTTCTTCTTGCCTCTTCTTCTTCTCGCTGTTGCTGTTGAATGAGAAAGGCTTGTTATGCTTCTTTCTGCTGTTGCAAAAATTTCTCCAATTCTTCTTTCTGCCTCTGTTTAAAATCCTCGACGTGCGGTAAGGAAGGAGAAGACGGTGAAGGTGCTGGTACCGGAACAAATTCTTGTGAAGAGAGAAAATCCGCTAAATCCCAATTAAAATCGTTCTCTTCTGGAAGCAGGATTGTGGTTGTTTTAGTAGCCGCTGATATACCATCACTCTTCGTTTCCACAGCCGGTGCACCCCAATTCATGGTCTTCTTAGTTGCGTCATGTTCTAACTCTGTCGCATTGATTCACTGCGCACAGACTCTAGCGCACCTATATAGGGAATGTGACGTGACAGGTAACTCTCTTCGGATTGGAAGACAAACTCCTCCCTGCGACTGAATTTTGTAACACGTGTTAGGATTGGTGAAAGAACTCGATCAGCTTTTCCACTATAAATAACAGCGGTTCACTTCATTCTATTCACCTGTTCTTGTCACAAGATGTGGACTAACGTAGAATCGTCTACCCTCCTATCGTCGATGCTGTTCAACCCGGACTATCCCATGTATGTCAGATCATCATGGGCAATTACCAAGATCACAGAGACAGTTCTTTGGAATTGAAGGATCTATGTGGAGAGACAAGGTTGTCTGAAGAGAGTCTTAATCTACGGTCCATAGGTCAGAAGAAGTTTGAGGAAGAGAAGAAGATACGTGCGATGCCCTCTATGTTAACTAAATGGTGCTAACAAAAAAAACAAAAAAAAAAAAAAAAACAAATGCTCTTTTCAGGGCTGCTCCATTGCCTCGAAAAGATACATATTCTCTCTTGCTTAAGAAGTTTTTAGTCGATCTTTTGTGTGATTGATATATGTCCATAAATCTATGTTTGTGTGACATGCCTATGTCTCTGTCTATGTCTCTAACCCTGTCTCTAACCACATCTCTATGTCTTTGCCTCTATTTGTCCCTAGAGTAACGCGTATTCAGGTCAACTCCTTGTCACACTGTTCCGCCCGATTGAGGTCAGCCACTTGCAACATTGTTGCCAGTGTCCAGTATTGTCCTATTTTCCCTAGACAGTCCCAATCCATTGTCGCTATGCATTCCTATGTTCAATTCCCCTTGTCCCTATACAGTCCCAACCTATGTTAAACTTTGTCTTGTCCCACCATAGTCCCACCCATGTTAAATTTATCCATGCTAAATTCCCGTTGTCCCTATAGTGAAAACTAACTATTTTAACATTAAGGTCCCATTGTCCCTATGGGATCCCCATTCACTACTTATACCAATCTGAAGAAAAAAAACCTGCAGATTAGTGTGTGAAGCAGTTTAATGGAAACTGGGCTTTAAGTGTATATGCTACGCAGATAAAATTAAGGTATGAGATAATGAAGTTTACAACCTTCTGATTCTCGAAAGCAGAGATAGTAAGTCTATCCAAAGAATCAATTTGATCTAAGAAGTCTGCTTTGTCCAAAATTTACTAGTACACAAGAATCCATCAGGACTCATGGAAAACACAAAAGCATACAAGACATTATACACAGTGAAACAAGACAGTACATACAATGAAATAATGTCATTAAGACACAGTGAGATGATTATTGATTGATTCCATCCATCTCAGTCCAGAACTTTTATTTTGGAGTATAAACCCTGCAAGACTTAAACCTCCAGTTTGAGGAATTGTTACAGCATAACCAGCACTGACCTGAAAACGTTGCTATGTTTAAAATGGTCATTTTAAATTGCTTTTTAAGTCAAAACATATTGGTGAATATCTGAAACAATGTGAAGAGACCTGAATTTAAATACATATATGATAATATTCCACTTACTTAACATAACATTAAAATTTAAGAAAAGCTGCAAGCGTAGAAACAGTCAATATTTACCGATAGGAAGGAACGGTATAACTGCAAACAAATTCCACCCATACCTCCCAACCCAGTCGTTGTTACACAGAGTATCATACACAACCATTTAAATGTATAATTGTTTCAAATCTTTTGTTCTGCACAAAAAATAATAGCCAACATTTTCGAGTGTGTACAAGTCAGATCCTACCCGCAGATTACACCACAAAAACATTCCCTCAGTAAATGTCACCACTCGTTTTCTTGACCTAGTCATCGTTAAACTAATCTAGGAACAGTGGTCCCGGGTGGCCGAGTGGTCTGAGGCACTCGCTCTTAAAGATATCTCACATATCTCATCTCTGCCCGCGTGAGCTCGAGTCTCGACTTGACCAGCGTGGGTACGTGAGAAAGTTTGCCTGTAACTTCCTGTAAGTCGGTCGTTCTTTCCGAAGTCTTCCCGAGGTCTTCCTGGGTTGTCCCTCCACCAAATTATACTGGTCACCATGAATAGAATACCATGTGCTGAAACATGTCGTTAAACCCCACAAAACACAAACTACCACTTCTCATCCCTGTCCGGGTGAGTTCGAGTCCCAAATAATTACCGTGGGTCTGTGAGAAAGCTTGCCAGTAGCTTCCAGTAGGTTGGTGTTCTTCTCGAAGTCTTCCCGGGTTCTTCCTCCACCAAATGATACTGGCCCACATGTATAGCCTAGCTGAAACATGGCGTTAAATCCCACAAAACACAAACCTCACACGTCTCACCAGCAGCTCGACCAGCGTGGGTATGTGAGAAAGCTTGCCAGTAACTTCTCGTGGGTCGATGGTTCTTCCCGGGTTCTTTCTTCACCTGATATATTGGTCGCATATTCTGTGCTGAAAGATGGCGTTAAATTCCTCAAAACCATTTAATCTAGGTGCAAATAAAAGGCAAGTGCCTTTTATGGTAACCGCTATCTGTTTAGTCTAAATAATACCCTATTTTCCAGTCGAAATAACTTTCAATTTCATCCGAGTACGGTTCAGGTTAAATAATGATGATACTTGTGCAAATATTTAGAATAAGTAATTAAGCAGCTGATTCTTTTGTATTTCCAGTAAATGTTTAAAAAATATAAATTGTATAAGTCAGAAAAATAAGCATACAAATTACATATACACTAATTAGAAGTGCCTGCTATCAGATAAATCGAAAGATACGGAATTTTGTAGTCTCCATGAGCCTATGTAAACATTACCTATCTTGCACAAAATAAATTCAGACTAATGTATGTATTTCTATAATACGTTTTTAAACTTAACTTTTAAATCGGCGTTGTACAGCCACACATGCTCTTACATGCCGTTAAACCACATGCATACATACATACATACATACATACATACATACATATATACATACATACATGTGTGTGTGATTTGGATTTTTAACATATCTTAATGCTGTTCGCCAAGCAAGGCAGCTTTTAGTACCATTTGTATCGACGGCTCCGGTGGCCTAGTGGTTAGAGCGTCCGCCTCGGATGCGGGAGGTCGCGGGTTCGAACCCTGCCCGGCCGAGTTATACCAAAGACTTAAAAAATGGTACCAACAGCTGCCTCGCTAGGCGCTCAGCATTAAGAGGTTAGTGTTAGGACTGATCGGCCTGGTGTCAGGATAATGTGACTGGGTGGGACATGATGCTACATGTCTGCAGCATGATGCCCCATTGCGAGACATCACTATAAACTGCCACACTGCAGACATCGTAGTGATATGACTGAAATTTTTTGTAAAGCTACATTACAAAATCCAAATCACACACACACACACACACACACACACACACACACACACACCATTTTTATAAGTCTTTGGTATGACTCGGCCGGGGTTCAAACCCGCGATCTCCCACATCGTGCATCAATACTTATCTTAGCTAGCCACTACTACAAGGCCTCACATGCAAGACATTGAGAATACAGTCCACTCATCTGATTCATATGCTCATTCGCATATACAATAAATAGTTAAAATTTTGAGGATCAAACTGTCACAATACGCAATGTATAGTTATTGATATGACCACTGTACCATTGAATAAACATTTGGCAGCGGTGGTTCAGTTGCTAATGTGCCTGACACGCGCCAAAATGGGTGTGGGTCCAGATTCGTCCTTCCGATCAGCCAGGGTCAGTTACCGTGGTGTATCCTTGGGCAAGACACTTTGGACCAACGAATCGGCACCAAATTAGCAGTTTGGCCCCTGAACTCAGGTATAACAGTATGTATTCAGTGTCAGTAAACCTGAATTAAAGGCAAAGACTATACCAAGAAGGTACAACTGATGTAAATGTATGTGCCAATTAGCCCCCTCAACGCCCTCTCCAGAAGGGGGTAGGTGCTATGGAACCCAATCCTATATGCCACCTAGGACATTATATATATATATATATATATATATATATATATATATATATATATATATATATATATATATATATATATATATATATATATATATATATATATATATATATATATGCTGACGTCAATGTCGACACAGGGTGCATTATACTAATTCACCTGTACTTCGCACATGTGAACTAAATAAGAGACACATAGAAAACAGTAATTTAGCAGCTTATTGTGTGCCATAAATTATCAGCCAAAGACACACTGTGTATCAACTATTGACGCTTAATAGGAATCTAACCCAGCCAATTAATCTAGCATTGACGCAAAACCCAGACATTAAACAAATTTTGTGGAAACACTGTAAGTCTTTAATAGACACAAATAAAGAAAAGATCATTCAGTGTGGATATAATATGTGTGATAATATACTTTTGAGGCAAACATCTGTAAAAATAAAGAAAGAAAGTTACTAATGACAAATGATATTTGATAACATTGCCATATAACAATCAAGCGTCCCACTCCCCAGCAAGTGAATGTGTGAAGTAATTTAATCAGCGGGTCGCATCTGATTTTAAAAATGGTGTTTTTTTATTGATATAAAAGGAGGATCACACACACACACACACACACACACACACACACACATATATATATATATATATATATATATATATATATATATAGAGAGAGAGAGAGAGAGAGAGAGAGAGAGAGAGAGAGAGTGTGTAGTGGACACAAGTGTTTTCTTGGTGATGCAGAACGTTGCTTTAACAAATGAAAAATAGTTGAAAAAAATGAATCATTTTCATGTATAGTTTAGCAATATTGTGCAATTTATCAAGTTTGATCTAGTTTGATGTAAATATGGGTACAAACCAAAGAGGATCCTTAATATGCATCAGGGTAGGAACATTCCGCTTGAGTCAGAATTTTGTGTCAGATCGAGGCTTTGACAAAATTCTGATCCAGAGGGTGAAATGTTTACACCCAACTCCTTTGCATAACGAAGGGTTTTTTCTCACAATGCTGACGAAAATGTCAATATAGATGTCAGCACTATATATTGTGAATATTGATGCCACTTTAAAACATATACAACCATTGAACATTACCTCGCTTTATAAGTGAGGTAACAGGTTTACAACCATTGAACATAACCTCGCTTTATGAGTGAGGTAATACTTTTACAACCATTGAACATTACCTCGCTTTATGAGTGAGGTAACAGGTTTACAACCATTGAACATTAACTCGCTTTATGAATGAAGTAATACTTTTATAACCATTGAACATTACCTCGCTTTATGAGTGAGGTAATACTTTTACAACCATTGAACATGACTTCCCTTTATGAATGAGGTAACATGTTTACAACCATTGAACATTAACTCGTTTTATGAATGAGGTAATATGTTTGCACTGAAAAATTAAGTGTAAGCTTCAAATTCTTTTTAAAGACTCAATACGAGTGTTCAAACTGGGGGCGAGACCGTCGCGGTAATGGCAATACACATCATGGGAAGTGAATACTTAAGACGGCTTGCGCAATGTTACGAATGTAAAGTGACAAGTCCACTCTCATCTGAAAGATTTAACGAGACAGACAAATATAATTATATGGTCTTCGATCAAACTTTAACCTAGAATCGATTTTCATTTCATAGGTAGTAATGATTATTAAAGAAAACTGCAATTCACAATTACAATAACTTCCTTTTCGACTCAAAGCCAGATTACATAACCTGTATACGTAGCTAGGTGGATCGGTGCAAAGCTTCCTGTTCCTGTTTGTGGGACACATACTTCAACTGCTTCATGTTTTTGCATGTAATTTGATGCAATTGCTGTTCGTCTTCATTATTGTGAAAGAATGCTCAAGTGATGGTGAAAACCGGTGTCTGCTAGTCTGTGTTCGCTATGACCGCAGTAGAAGGTTGTGTGATAAAAGACAACAGGCACGTGATGAATAATATAAATGTGTCTCATCATTGTTTTACACTGGAAAACACAATCATGAACAAGTAGTTGTTGTTGTTTGGGTTTAACGCCACTTCTCATGATATACATGGTGGTCAGTATAACTGGTGGAGGAAGAACCCGGGAAAACCGCTGTAAGAACCACAGACCCAAGGGAAACTACTTGCAAACTTTCTCAACTGCTCACATTGGTCGAGCTCGACACTCAACCCACGCGGATAGACGCGAAATGCAGTGATCGGTAATGGCGATCGCTTTAGACCATTCGACCACCCCGGGCCCCGTGGGGAATTAGGAACGTGAGAAAGAAAGTTCTTGCATGAAATGAAATAATCAAAACATAAACATAATACAAAGTATATGCGATTAACAATGGGGGGGGGGGGGACGTCCACCAGATTTAGCGCTGGAAGATAAAAGACTGGTGGGCAAAGAGCAACTTCCAACAGACTAGTTATGGAATTGTGTTTTTCTGACGACCGACATCCCCGTCAGAATATTACGTGTGACATTAAATAGAAATACAAGTATATCTTATTATAGAATTGCTGTGGGAAATGCTGAAATTTAACTTTCACAAAAGAAATTGAAGAGAAAAGGGGCGTGTTGGAATGATAAATAATAATAATAATAACAATGAAGTAGGTCACGAAATTTTATGAAGCAGAATTAGGGATCAAATTATTATAGAAAGGTAGAAAGACTGTAATCCTGTGTCTGTGAGAATGGGGTGGTGGGGGTGTAATGGTCAGACTAGAATTTGTTGTTGAGGCCAAATTCTGGGTTGGACTCGACTGTCAGCATCTTAGAGGACTTGATAAGTTGTAATGGTTGAACTTTGACCATCATCCTGGTTCCATGTTTGTATCTTAGATTTTATATAATGTTATTTACTTGAGAAATTTATCTTTTTTGCCTTAACATTTTGAAGTAGAATCAGTCTTATTGCTGTGTCAGTTTTTCTTTGGGTGGAATTATATATTCAAATTATTATTCACTGGAAATACAAAGTGCTCATTAATAACAAATTTGGACAAGAAAATTAATTTGGAATTATAGTGTATTCAGACAAGGACAATTTTTGACTATATTACTGTGATACATCAAAAGATTGTCAGTACATCATCACACTCCAGGCCATTGGAACATTATCACGTTCAAGATCACTGGCACCGCAACACATTCAATATTAAAACTTATTAATTATTTGGAATACCGCCGGAATTCAGTTTGAACATATACACAGTGCATAAATAGCTTTTATTTAGCCTAATCGCAGAAGTAGAACACTTCTCTTTCCCTGACAGTACTTTCAGTGAATTCATATTTATTGCAACTGGCAGCTTGAATTCTAAAACCAGGAAAGAAAATAATTCTTAATGTTTACTCCGCCTAAGAACGCTGAAATCAAGTGGCTTTAACCAAGAAGACTCCAAATGGGTATCCCCACGCAAATAAAATCATAATCTGTTTAGAGCACATATTTTGTTTTTACATTAATTGGTTAATTTAGTTTATTAATCAGTCATATAAATTATAACTACTGTCGTTTTATTAGTACATGCTGGTATTATTATTACTATTGTTTTGTGGCTATTATTGTAATTACATAAACACATTATCCGGCATATCAGCTAAAGTTACATCACTTTATATTAAACAAATAGGTGGCGCTCCTTGAGTAGGTCGTAACCTATTAGGTTATCATTTTATAATCAAAGAATGAATAAGATAAGGTGCGACATCGAAAATTTAAAACAGCAATCCATTGGACATACAATGATGTAATGTTTTGTTAATTCAAGGCGTTCTTTTGTTTATTGTTGGTAACTGTTTCGTAATTGCCTTCGACAAAGACTTGATGAGAGTCGAAAGCGCTGACGCTAGTTAAATGCTATTTTTTAAAACGTTTATCTTAATTAATCTTTGACACATGCGATCCCACGTTTGATCCAGTGCTCTTGATAGAACTATTCGCAACACTGGGGTAAGTCCAATTTTTTACGAGAATAAATAGTCTGGAATCGTATTGCCTGATGGATAATCTATGTTTTACACTGAAAATGACAAGATTTATTGTACATGCACGTTGGGTAAATGGAAAAGCTTTAAAAAAATGACAGCCCCTTTATTAATTTTATGAATCACGAAATAAAGTTTGTCTTTATAAAGATAAAGCAAACAACAAGAACTGATTGATGGAGAAAAATATATACAGGCACACGTGTTGTACCCACCCCACCCCACCCTGTTAAATTTGATATACCATATTCGAATTCTTGTGCTGCAAGACGATAGAGCTGCTGTGTAGAACGTGTAAAAGACATATTCAGTACTTTTTAAAAATATTTCATTTTAAAAAAGAAACTAGAATATTTTGCAAAACATAAATAAAATATTGTAAGGCATTTGAGTTGTAAGATTTCTCATAAAGCATCAAGAATGAAAAGTGCACACATGTGATTTCATAGAATGAAAATACACTTTACCTGCACGTTTTCTCTAAGCAGAACAGTTAATAACCATAAGCTATTTCTAAGGGTAACCACGAAAAATCCCCACTCATTTTATTTTATTTCGGCCCATACCCTAACAACCGCCTCCACCACAACCATTTCTGACCGTGACTAAGGTATTGTAACCCAAATTCTGTTATAAATCTTAGGTGCCCTCTTGTTACATGTGTAAATGAAGCCAAAATTATTTCAAAACGTAAATGTTTTGCAGTATTTATCCTTGATCCACTCCCGGTGAGATCGGGGGAGGGATCCAAAAACTATATGCCTTTCGCAGGTGGTTGCACATGAAGAACATATGCACAAAGTTTAGTGAATGTAATTTCTAGCCAGCGGTTTGTCGAAGGAGGTAGATGTTGACTCACGCGATCATTTCCACGCTGAATGGTGTTGTTTGTTGTCGTTGTCCATTCATATTCGGTATTTTTCCTCAGCTATGTGGGTTGTCTCCCCTTGGACAAACAAACCATCGATCTTAACAGCGGCGAATAACATCTGAGGTTTCTTGCTCCACTTGGAAAATGGAGAGGACGCTTCGATTGCCACGTTTGAGGCCAGTCTGTGCAATCGGAATATCGTCGACATTTTCCCTCAAGTCGAGAAAGAAACCTAAAGTTTAATTCAATTCTGAACTACTCTTGTTCACATGTCAGAATGTGGCAATGGAGGGAGACAACGTCACAATCAGAATATTATCTGTTTTTTCTGTCGCAACATATGTGGTGCACTCTGCCCGAGGCGCATATCACACCCATGAAATTTAGATGTATTCACATAACTACATTCGATGTTATTTCCCCACCTAATGTAATTGGCCGAGCGATGTTCTAATTGCAGTCTCCGCAGCAATGTATTTCTTCCAAGGTATTTCTCATACCTTTATAGATCTTCAGCGATAGCAAAACAAAATACCACAACAAAAATAGGTAGCAATATATGTTTTGGACAATTATTCACAAATTATGAAATTATACAACTTGATTTTTGCTTTAACACATGCGTAAAATGTTTATCCTCGTCAATATGTGATCACCAGAATATTTCACTAACGAAATTAATCGTCCGCTGTGGCAATCCACCGGGGTTATATCACGTGATAACGCTTCCTGATCTCGATGTTCGGTTACATGAAATGGAATAGTCAACCAGAAGATACTTTCTAATCACACAATAAAGTTTCTGCCATGCGCAATCGATTTCTCCACTTCGCGAAACTAAAACTTCCGTTTCGCGTAATTGGAAGGTCGCCTGTTCCACAACTTGAACATATTCACGTTCTTGAAGCTGGAGTACGCAATCTCTAAAGAACCGATAGAAAAGTCGTTTTAAACACATAATTACTTATTTGGAAATACAAAATTAACTCCCCCTCCCCCCCCCCTCTCTCTCTCTCTCTCTCTCTCTCAGACACCATGAACGTGACGTGTTTAGCAGTGTGCAACGCAGTGACGCAGGAGATCGAGACAGCAATAGCGACAGCATAGCACATTATCTAACTCCGCATTGCAGCATCTGGAGGCTCTCCTTCAGCCATCTGTGTCTATGCCCAAACATTACACGCATTTTCTGAAGACAAAGGCCTCTTATTTCACTCTCTATACGACTTGCTTGAGTGCGTAACACAAGGCGAAACTCTGTATTTCCTTAGTGACTTCAGTGGAATAATAGAATGAGCATACAGCTTATAGCGATCATGACTCGAACTGTGCTTGGAATCAGCTTTGCATTACAACACATTCTTTAAGGTCATACATCGGTAGAAGGTGTCATAGAGCCATCCAAGATCCTGTCATTGGTATCAACTAGACCGGATTATCAGCAGGAGACGCGACCTGTCTAGTATGCTCCACACCTGTATTTACCAGAGTGAAGACTGACACCATCCACTCATTTGTCAGCAGTATATTCATTTTGCAGCCCTGAAAGCTGCATGGATCCAAACACAAACACTCCATCAACATATTGAGCATAAAAAGACATTCGATGTTATTGGGGACCCTGTTGTATGCAAACACAACATGTACGTTGTACTAACGCCGTGCAATTGAAATACCTCCCTATGTGAGAAGCTATGTGTCTGGGACTCTATCCGTCCATCTTACCTTCATTGGTTTTCTCATGTATACCACATAAAATTGGTTACCTTATGTAATTGGCCGAGCGATGTTCTAATTGCAGTCTCCGCAGCAATGTATTTCTTCCAAGGTATTTCTCATACCTTTGGAGATCTTCAGCGATAGCAAAACAAAAACCCACAACAAAAATAAGTAGCAATATATGGTTCCAACGTTATGGGCAAAGAATGCGGCCTCCTTAGAGCACAATCTAAATCCATCGCCATTAACACCTGTGAATCTTACATTGAGAACGAATGCTTTAGAGAATAAGAGAGCCAGGTAATATGCAAATCAGTACTAGGTCCATCTATGCCATGATATACTGGCCGAATCGGACACAAGAAACATCCACACCATATACGACGGAATCAAGAAAACCGGTGGCCCCACCATCATCAGAGTCACCCCAATGAAGACACTGGATAGCGAGGTGATCATCGATAGGAACAAACAGATGTCTCGCTGGGTGAAACATTACCTTGAGCTGTACTCATGCGAAACAGACCTCTCCCAGCTAGCGCTTGTAGCACTACAAGAGTTACCCATAATGGGGGAACTTGACAAGGCACCAAAAGCGTTTGAACTCAACCAGGCCCCAGATTCCTCGCACAGAGAAAAGGCGCCAGGAAAGAACGCAATTATAGTCGAGGTGGTCGAATGCGGAAAATCCAGCCTGCTGCCACATTTCTACGACTTCATTCTGTTCTGATGAAAGGAAGAGCAGTTCTACGACATCCCATAACTGATTTCATCAACAGAGTGTGAATACTTGAAATCTTGAAATACCTCCCTGTGTGAGAAGCTATGTGTCTGGGACTCTATCCGTCCATCTTACTTTCATTGGTTTTCTCATGTATACCACATAAAATTGGTTCAATGACTTTGCATGGCGTCTGTACAACGTACATGTTGTGTTTGCATACAACAGGGTCGGCAACACAATGGCTTTGTAGACCCTTCGTTAATAGACTGTTTCTGCGCTCCCACAATATTTTGCCTTGTCTGCCAAATGTCACATTTGCCTGAGCAATTCTGGGTGAACAGGTCAACTGCCAGGAGGGTTTGACCATTTACTGTGACAGTAGGCTCTGCGCAAAGTTTTCCAAGTGCAGGTTGTTGCATCACATCTGTTCTCTTCATATTGTGTGTGGCACCGAACTTGTAACAAACCAAAGACAAATGGTCCATATTCTGCTGCATGTCAGACTCAGATGTGGCATTCAGGGAACACTCGTCAGAAAACAGGAGATCATGAACAGTCACTTTCTGTAGCTTCGTTTTCGCCTGTAGTCTCATCAGATGGAAGAGCTTGCCGTCAGTTCGGTATTTGTTTTCAATCCCAGTGCCATTAAGTCATGGAAAGCTGTGAACATCATATTGAACGACCAGCAGACAACCTTGCTTGACTCCATTGGTAACTGGGAATGGTTTAGATGACTCGCCATCGTCCACGACACTACCTAGCATGCCATCATAGAATTGCCTAAACATTCCGATGACTTTCTTTGTTGAACCAAATTTTGCCATGATCTTCTAAAGGTTCTCGTGGTTTACTTGTGACTTGTCAAGGGTCAGATCGATGAATACTGTGTACGGGTTGGAGTTCTGCTACTGGCATCTCTTCTGGAGTTGACTAGTTGCAATCACCATGTATGTGGTCTCTTGTCCTTTCCTAAAGCCATGCTGGCTCTCAGGCAGGAGCGCTGTCAATGTGATACACTAGGCGATTCAGCAGAATCTGGCGAGGAAATTGCAGAACAGATTGGCTGATGCCTTCCAATTGTACAAGTGGACAATGGATTCATCTTTGTACTCCTGTTGTATAATTCCTTGAATCCAGTCAATTTTTGTGCCATGTACGAACCTCCGGCTTTGGTGGATTCTTGCTGGTATAGCACATGCTTTGTTATTTGACAGCAGATCAACTGCTTTTTCAGTTTCGGTCAGTGTTGGAGGATCAGCAAGTGTTATGTTGATTTGATTGCCTCCTTACCGATAGACAACTATGGACTGAAGGTGTCATTGAAGTGTTCTGCTTATCTTTGAAGTATCTTTTCTTTTTCAGCGAGTAGTGTGGTGATGTCAGCACTCAGTATTGGAAAAATTCCTGATGACTGCGGCCCGTAGACTGTCTTCAACACATCATAGAAATCATGTCATTTCGGTCTGTTTGTGACTGATTCTCGTCCGCCTTGTTGCTAATTTATGAGTTTTGCAGCTTTCTGAGCTGGACAGTGCTTTTGATTTTATTGAAGGATGCCTTCTTAAAATGTGAAGTGCTCTCTTCTAACCAGGCCTCTGTTGCAGATGTTTCTCTGTATGGTAACTGTTTTTCTGCATCCTGACGATGACGTAGTCAGTGAGGAGCCAATACATTGAGCGTGGAAGCATCCAAGACGTCTTGTTGCGGTCTGTCAGGAGGAAGACTGTGTTGATGATTAGGAGGTGGTGTTCAGCGTACTTCCACAGTAGAAGACTCCGTTATTGTTGCATTTGCCAACGCCATTTTTGCCAGTAACACACAGCTAAGTGCCGACTCTTGCACTGAAGTCACCAAGGATGACGACCTTGTCTGCCTTCGGTACTTCTGCGATACGAGATTCCAGGTTTTCATAAAATTTGTCTTTACCCTTGTCTGGGTTGGTCATGTTGGGTGCACAGGCACTGATGAGAGTTGCGTGTCTTTTCCAGATAGTGCCAATCTCATTTGCATTAGTCTGTCACTCAGGCCTTTGTGGAGATGTGGGCTTTCTGACCAGCTGTGATTTGAGGGCACATCCCGAATCAACTTCACGTCACTGTTCTTTACTTCAACCACTCCAGAAGAAAGTTTCGCCTGCTCCTACTCCTTTCAAGTCAGGCTATGCCTGTTACCGTGAAAATTAGGAGACGGTACTACCTGTGACAGTTGATACAGAGTAGACAGCTGCAAAAACAGCTCCAGCTGGTAGAGATCTGGCAAGTTTCAACATCACGACAGCAGCCCTGAGTGAAACACGCCTAACTGAGGAAGGGCTGGACCGTCTACACAGTACTAATCTAACGCCAATCTTTATATCGGAGGTCATTAACAAATACCCAGTGCTGTTTGCAGCAAAATAAATGAGATTCCGCTACTGAGACATGGAATTAAAAGATCAAATAAGACTTATCTTGATTATATTTTTAGCGTATTAAACTCTAGGCTGATAAGATACTAACATATTGTTCTTTCCAGTGATCGATTATTATTATTATTATTATTATTATTATTATTA